>CAUOFW020007057.1:42289-70899 GCA_963454935.2 Ilex paraguariensis | reverse complement strand
TAAACCAAAAAATTTTAACATCCATGCTTTCTATGCTTCAAGACTCACTATCTGGTTCTTTAACGTCTGCCAGTCACAAAAACGATTGACGCTGCATTTGATGTAATCATGAAATATAAGCAAAAATGCTGTAAAATTACGCAATCTAGAACAATCTATTTTTTTAAAAAAAAAAAATACGAAACTATAACAAACTAGAATCGTAGATCACACCCCTCAACCTAAACCGAACATTGTCCCAAATGTTTCGAATTTACCAGTGTGTAGAGTTTGGAGATCAAGTTGTAGGATAGAGATCTGTTAAACTGTCGAAACCTACAAAAAAAATACACAAATTAATTTTCTCTACGCAGATCTGGATTTTCGCTAGGATGAAAACCCTTGATTTTAAATACAGATAGAAGAAGAAGAGTCATGTACAAATAGAGTAAACAAATGCCGAGCATGAGACCAACGATTGGGTTTTCGGGGAATATGGTCATGGGATTTTTGGGAGTTGGGTCATGTTATAGAGAATAGCACAATAGAAATAAGAAGAAGAAGAAGACGAAGAAAGAGGAAAAAGCGGTGGGTGTAAAGATCTGTTTAGCTGCCGAAACCAACAAACAAAACATAACAATTAACCCACTCGAGGGAGATTTGGATTAGGCTGGAAACCCCTCACTNAAGAAGAAGAAGAAGACGAAGAAAGAGGAAAAAGCGGTGGGTGTAAAGATCTGTTTAGCTGCCGAAACCAAGAAACAAAACACAACAATTAACCCACTCGAGGGAGATTTGGGTTAGGCTAAAAACCCCTCACCCTAAGTATGAGCAGAAAAAGAGCACCCATGAACAAATTCAAACATATAAGGCAAATTATTAAACAAAGGACTGGGTCGTCAGCATATATGGTCATGGATTTGCAGGGGTGGTTTGTTTTTACAGAGAACGACGAAAAAGAAGAAGAAGACGAAAAGAGAAGGGAAGAAGAAGGGGAGACCAATCACCGGTGGATGAGAGAAAAAAAAAATTTGAAAACCGTATAAAGGCATCCCATTTTTTTATTTTGTTGAGTGTCGGTAGCCGCATATCCGTGCGGAATATTCCCACCTTTTTTTTTTTAGTGTCGGCAGACGCAAATCTTCGCGTGAAGTATTCCCACAAACATTGGTGTAATATGCAAATAGTGCAACTTCACCCCCCCAACTTGATTGATGCAGTGTTCTAAAACAAATATGATATTCAATGATGGACAGTAAAAAGATAAGAAGGGTTAGAGAACACCTCATACTTGAGCTTTGACAAAAATATCAATATCTGCGACTACGAAAAATAAAATTATACGACAAAAGAACATAATTAACATGCAATAAAAAAAATAAAGTAAGTAAATAAAAACCTGTACATTAAAAAGCAGAAAAAAAAAATAATTATTCCTTCACAACTTCCGGGTATACCGGATCCATCAAATTCTTCTCCACCACTTGTTCTTCAAAACCCCCAAAAAATGGCTTNAAAAACTAATTATTCCTTCACAACTTCCGGGTATACCGGATCCATCAAATTCTCCTCCACCACTTGTTCTTCAAAGCCCCCAAAAAATGGCTTAAGTCTTTGGCCATTGACCTTGAATGTCTGGCCATTTTTGGGATTTTGAACATTCACAGCTCCGTTGGGATAGGTCACCTTGACAAGATAAGGGTCATCCCAACGNACCATAAAGTGACACTTTTTCCAATTCAAGACTAGATTCTTCTCTTCACATCTTGTTAGAATTTTCTCCAAGTTTGCTAAACATCCCTCGAATGAATCCCCAAACNGCGAGAATTGTATAAGAGTACTTTTTGCCCGGGCTCAAATGATTTCCTCACAATGGAGTTATCATGAAAGATTTTGGCCCTTTCTTTTGAGATTTTGGAGCTCTCATACGCATCTCGTCGAATCTCTTCCAACTCATTCAGCTCTAACTTCCTATGATCACCGGTCATTCTCAAATTAAAATTTAAAGTCTTGATGGCTCAATAGGCCTTGTGTTCCATTTTAACTGGCAGGTGGCAAGCTTTTTCATAGACAAGCCGATAGGGAGATATGCCCAAAATAGTTTTAAAGGCAGTGCGGTATCCTTAGAAGGCATCGGTCAATCTATCGGATCAATCCTTCCTGTTTGGGTTAACCATTTTTTCTAGAATGTTCTTGATCTCCCTATTGGCTAGCTCGGCTTGGCCATTTATTTGTAGGTGATAGGCAGTAGATACTTTGTGAGTGACATCATATTTGAACATTAGAGATACAAATGACCAATTACAGAAATGTGATCCACCATCACTTATTATTGAACGAGGCATCCCAAACCTCGAAAAGATGTTCTCCTTGAGAAACTTGACTACGACCCGGTGGTCATTAGTCTTGGTCGGGATAGCCTCCACCCATTTGGACACATAGTCCACTGCCAGGAGGATGTACAAATAACCAAATGACATAGGGAAAGGACCCATGAAGTCGATGCCCCAACAGTCGAATATTTCTATGACAAGTATTGGTGAAAGGGGCATCATGTTTCTTTGGGTCACACTACCCAACTGTTGGCATTTGTCGCATCCCTTACAAAATGAAACGCAATCTTTGATAAGAGAGGGCCAGTAAAAACCTAATTAAAAAATTTTGGCCGAAGTCTTTTTCGCTAAGAAATGTCCACTGCAAGCTTGTGAATGGAAAAATGCAAGGACGTCCCGCTATTCATTTTCAAGTACGCATCTCCTCATGATTTGGTCGGGGCAATACTTGAACAAATACGGATTGTCGAAGTAGAAGTACTTCACATCTGCCATAAATCGTCTTCGATCTTCTGGACTCCATTGCGGTGGTGTCTGTCCTGTTGTAAGATAGTTACATATATCAGCATACCAAGGACACACAGAGTGAATTGACAGGAAATGCTCATCAGGAAAAAAGTCAGGGATAGGAATGTGCTCATCGGTCTCTTGCACCACAAGCCGGGATAAATGATCCGCCACCANTAACGGAAATCGAAGTCGTGAATTTTGTTAATACATTCACAACTATGGACAAAAATTAAAATTTTCTATATATTTGGATTAAAATAAAATAAATCCAGTTTTTTTGTAATTTATAATAATTTTTTATTATATTAATCATTTTGGTATGCTAAATTACTTAATTAATCTAAATTTATGACAAATGAAAAAAAAATAATCCAAGCAATTAATATCTATTTATTTGAAAATTGTATTTAGGAAATAATCAAAATAACTGGTAGATTTAGATCATTAGAATAAAATAAAACTGTTTTGTAATTGTCAATAAAAATTATTAGCCGTTAATTTGTACAAGAAGGGCCCTACCACCTACAAATTTTTGAATCCACTCCTTCACATTATTAAATAACATGACACTTGTCATTTATTCATTCACTAAATTTATTGATAATTCATCAACCACCATTCATTGGATAGGTTATAGAAGAAAATGATTCACTTGATTTTTGCCTTTCCCACAAGCCATGACAGCCTGCCCTTTCTCAACCCAGTCGGCTTCTTTATACTCCGGTCATCTCTTCCGGCTAGAAAACTCCACGGCCGAACAATGGAAGCTAAAAAAATAGGCCGTTACAGCAGCATAACGGACTGTAACGCTCCTATAACACCCGTTACATCTTGTTATGGTGCAGTAACGGCCGTTGCAGGTGTGAAAATTTTTCTACCCGTTATACCGGAGTGTAACGGGATCGGAGTTTGCCGTTACCGTTACGTAACGGCTATTACGCACCGTAACGTTTGATTTTCAAAACCATGTCGATCTTCAATAGTGTCTGACAAAAAAAAAAACTACGATACTTTTACACTACAGAGGGGAGGGAAGAGAAAGGAGAAGAAGGACTCGAACCATCAACCTGTCACTTTATTATTGAGGGCTTCAACCATCTGAGTAGGGCTTCGGTCCTATCAATTCCTTATACTAAGATATTTGAATTTTGATATAAGTAGTCACTGCGAAAGTTGAGGCAAAGAAAGGGAACTAGAGTTTGGCTTTTGTATTTGGTGTATTAAAACCATTTCCTCACCAACTGTTTCCTTAACAGCAAAACATGTTTTAATTTTTGTCATTCAAACATAGGAAAAAGGTTGGCAAAAGAAAATTATGATTGTGTTATTCTCAATGGATTTTTTTTCACTTCTTCATTTCCCTCCTGCAAGACTACAATATATGAACGATATCTACATGTCCCACCACATAAATGTCTTGAGTTTCAAAGAACATACTGAAGACCAGTTATCATAAAATCAAATCTTGTAACATATGTTAAATCACATCGGATTGACTCTGTTTTTGCTCGTTTAGACACATTCAAATTGCAAATATATTTGCATTTGATCAGATTTTTATGTTCGCTTTTATATACGAGCCGAATTGAAATAAAAAAATTATAGGATGAATACAAGTAAAAAATATGAATATAATTTTTAGAATATATAAATATCATATTTTTTAAAAAAAAATTAGGGTGGGTATGTGCCACTTTCGCCCCTATGTAGCTCTATTAATGTATGTCATCTTATATATATTTAGTAGTTATTTCTAGTATCTGAAAGCACAGAGTAATAAAAAAAATGGTCAACAATAAATATATTTGTATTCACACCTAAAATCAAATTACAAAGATAGAGGAGAAATAAATGAATTTAAGCACTGATTAGTAGGGGTGAGCGGTGGTAGTGATAATAGGTGGCAGTAGTGGTGGTGGGAGACGGTGATAGTTGTGATAGATGATAACAATCGGTTGTAATGGTGGCAGTTATAGGTGATAATGGAGATGGTGGTTGGGAGCAATGGGGATGTGGTAGGGGAGATGGTGGGATAATGACGATAGTGGTAAGGTGACAGCAACGATGATGGTGGTGGTGGGGGGGTTACGATAGTGGAGCTGGTGGAGTGGCAATGATGGTTGTTGTGGAAGGTGGGGCAACGGTGCTGGTTGTTGCGGAAGATGTGATGGTGGGGCGACAGTAGTGTTGGCAGTAATGGTGGTAGTGGGACGATGAGTGTGGTAGGGTGGCAACAGTGGAGATGGTGGGGTGACGGTGGTGGTAATGGTGGGGCTACTAGTGATAAAAGTGTTAGTGAGACGGTTTCTAAACACTATTTTTTTTAAAGTACTTATAAAAAGTTATAAGTATTAAAAACACTTTTAAAAAGTCACTCTTAACATATCCTTACAGCCCTATTTTTCATATTAAATTTAGAGTGTTAATATTAACCATCAAATTAACTTTAAAATAAAATTTAAAGAGATCTCAATCGCGATTAGTAAAAATCATTTTTTTTATCNTCCCCTCCAGCTCCAAGTGTTCCTCAACCAAAGTGTCGATTCTATTGACCTCACTTATTTCTTCATCATCACCCGGTTGCTTTGCCAAGTTGAATACATTGTGATCCATTGTCATATTCCCAAATGTCAACTTCATTAGACCGTTCCTGTAATTTATCACGGCATTAGATGTAGCAAGGAAGGGTCTTCCAAGTATTACGGGAATTTGGGAGCTAAGGTTTGCAACAGGATGTGTATCAAGCACAATGAAATCGATAGGGAAGTAAATTTATCAATTTGAACTAAGACATCCTCAACTACTCCCCTTGGTGTACGGATACTACGATCCGCTAATTGAAGTGTGATTGAGGTGGGCTTCAACTCCTCAAGCTACAGTTATTGGTACACTGAGTAGGGAAGAAAATTCACACTTGCCCCCAAATCGAGGAGTGTTTCCCNTGCTCGTGCCTGAAGGCACTGAGAAACAAAAAAAAATTCAAACAATTTTCCATGCTTAGAGAATGTATAACCTAAAACTTTGTCGATCAATATGGAACTACTATTTTTTANCCAATGGTGATGGCTATGGTTGGACAACCAGGGTCTTTGAATTTGGGAGGAGTGTTAGTCCTTAAACTTGCTTGGTGAGGAATGTTTTCTTGTGGACATTCAATTTTCTCTTCACCGTGCATAAGTCCTTCAAAATCTTAGCACATGATGGAATTTTCTTGATGGCGTCGAGGAATGGAATGTTAATCTTCACCTGCTTAAACATTTCCAAAATATCAGCATAATTAGCCACCTTGACAGGTGGCTTCAAACGACTTGGGAAAGGGGCAGGCATGGGAGGAATAAACACACAATCATCAATTAATTTTCCTTGCTCAACAACCTCTCTTTCTTTTTTTTCACGCACCTCACTCTTGTCGGCGTCACCCAAGAGATCTTTTTCTTTTGGCAATGTGGTCTTGGGTGAGACCGTTGGCAAAATAGTTTTGTCAATTTCTTTGCCACTACGGAGGGTGGTGACAGCTTTAAGTTGCTCGCAACTCTCTTTCGAAGGTTTCGATGACTCAATAAGGTGTTGACCCCTAGGGTTCTCTTGTGGTTAAGCGGGGAACTTCCCCTTTTCTTGTTGAGAAGCCCCTATGGAGTTTGTCAACTTTTTGAGTTAGGCTCTTACATCATTGATGGCTGTGGCATTTTGGTTATTGATGGCAGTTTGGCTTTGAATGAAGGAATGGACCNCTTGTGGTCTCCCACCCCTTTGGACATTTGGATTTGCTCCCCTTTGGACATTTGGATTTGCATCTATATTGTCAAAATTGTCACCCGCATCCTCTGGTTGTTCTTGGTCAATGNACCATATCCTCTAAATTCCTTTTGTGAGGAGGTTGGTATGTGGATGGATTGGACGGTTCTTGAAAAAAACTTTGTGGAGGCGGATTTGGTAAAAAATTCTGTGGTGGTGGGTTTGACAAATACCTTTGTGGATTGGTCCGGGGGTGTTGAGAGCTAGATGCTTGTCCTTGGCCACNTACAAACAAAGTTATACACAAACAAGATTATGTACACGGAACAACGTACCTCAACCCATGATGAAGATCATGGGACTTACCTCTGTTGTTCGAAAATCACTTTCTTGGTTTGACACTTGCCTTCCCCAGCAATGGCACCAANGTTTTCATTTCTCCAACTAAAATTTGGGTGATTACTCCAACCCGGATTGTAAGTATTTGAATTGGAAGAAAATGATTGCCTCGTTTGGTTGAATGCATGGACTTGTTCATGGTACGCTTCTTTAAGGGTCGGAATGTTTAGGCAATCCGATAGGGAATGCTCCATACATTCGTAAATTGAACAACCTTCCTCGGTTCGTGACATATTAGACACCTCGTGTCTCTTATTGACTTCAAGACTCTCAACTTTCCTTGACAATTTAGCAATTTNTCATCCCTCCAAGTAGAGGAGTTACAAGGTAACACATTTTACACAAGGAGCCGATCTTCGACAAAGAATGAGTGAATCACGTTCCACCCTTCACGGCTTTGGTAAAGCTCTAGAAAAGTGGAAGAGTTTCACTCCTCTAAGGGAAGAAGGAAGCTCAAGCAATGGAAGTAAAAGAAAGCAATAACACAATAAAAGAAAGCAATACTTAAAGTAAAAGAAAGCAATAAATTAAAAGGAAGCAAGAATACAATAAACGAAAGCAATACTTAAAGAAAGTTATAAGCAATAAGGAAAACAATAATATTTTTGGAGGGTTTTTCACTGCCANTAGCAATTCCTTGTACCTCTCCCAACATTGATAGAATTGCTCATTGGGCTTTTCTGAAAAGTTTTAAATTTGTTTTTTTAGGGCGGTGGTTTTATGCACCGGAAAGAATTTGTTCAAAAACTCAGAAATCATTTGGCTCC
This sequence comes from Ilex paraguariensis, assembly GCA_963454935.2. NCBI lineage: Eukaryota > Viridiplantae > Streptophyta > Magnoliopsida > Aquifoliales > Aquifoliaceae > Ilex > Ilex paraguariensis. The sequence continues at coordinate 63,176 of CAUOFW020007057.1, read as the reverse complement.
ACGATGTGATGGTTCGAGGCCTTAAGGAAATAAGCCACGTTTTTGCCTTGTCTTTCAGGGAAAAGGGAAACAATTTCATTCTAGCTATCTCTTCCATCCCATGATTGGGGAGGAAGGTTGCAACCATTTCCTCAAAATCCCTTATGTGTGAATAGGGGCTCTGAGTTTCAAATCCGTTGAACGTGGGAATTAGTTGCAACATCCCTGGCTTAACTATGAAAAGATGAGCTTGGACCGGAAGGAGGATGCATGATGGTGTGGTGCTTCGTGTTGGTTGTAGGAAATCCCTCATTGACCTCACCGGGGGATCCATTTGAAAATTATTCCCCTCATTCACGGGAGGGGGAAAATTCATTCTCGGATTGGGTATTTGGGGTTCTTGTGGTCCCCCACCCCTTTGGACATTTGGATTTGCACCTATATTGTCAAAATTGTCACCCGCATCCTCGGGTTGTTCTTGGTCAATATTCATGGTAGGGGCCAAATTTTGTCTAACAAGTCGGTTTCGGTCGTTCCGCCTCCACATAAAACAAAATATATACAAACAAAGTTATACACAAACAAGATTATGTACACGGAACAACGTACCTCAGCCCATGATGAAGATCATGGGACTTACCTCCGTCGTCCGAAAATCACCTTCTTGGTTTGACACTTGCCTTCCCCGGCAACGGCGCCAAAAATGCTTGACAAATTTCCTTGTTGTTTCCTAACCTATAAACATCACCTTTTAGCATGTATAGTATATGAATAAAGGGGAGTGTCACTCTCCTAGGGATGATGTCAAAAGAAAGGGCAACGGAATGGTGGATGAATGAGATTTCAAATGTGAGTATGTGTGAACAAAAGTGCTCCCCAAGCGCAAGGAGACTTTCGCGGATCGTGTTTTACTTGGTGGTATTCCAAGGTCGTTTCCACGGGGAAGGAAGTAAACCGAGGGGAAGGTGATTTTGGGAGAAAGAAAGTGTAAAATCTTTGATTGTTGGAAGTTGTTTGGTGAAGTTGTTTTGATGCTAGTAAAATGAGAAACAAATGTTGGCAAATCCAAGAGGTCACTCCAATAGGAATACCGTCTCAACTCGAAACCCTCCTCCAATAGAGCATGAATGAACGATTGATTCGTGGGAAGCTAGGGGTAAGATTGGTGAGTATCTAAGCATAAACCGTGACTAGGCCTACGGAATATCAAAGACTCACCAAGTTATCCACCCTCAACCCAGTCAAACCGAACCATTGAACTCTGAAAGAGGGGAGGAGAATGAGTTGAAATGGTATACCCAAGTGGAGGTTCCTCTTGGTTTTGCCAACTAAGAGATTTAGCTATTCATGCTTAAAATAAAGACAACAATATGATGAGAAGACATTATGAAAAAATAAAGACTAAAGCTAAGCATAAACGAATTGCATAAATTTAACTTCCGGATAACCACCTCTTACTAAAGATTGGATGAGAAACTACTCACTCTTCATGGCTTTGTTAAAACTAGAAAAGTGAGTGATGCTCATCCCTCCAAGTAGAGGAGTTACAAGGTAACACATTTTACACAAGGAGCCGATCTTCGACAAAGAATGAGTGAATCACGTTCCACCCTTCACGGCTTTGGTAAAGCTCTAGAAAAGTGGAAGAGTTTCACTCCTCTAAGGGAAGAAGGAAGCTCAAGCAATGGAAGTAAAAGAAAGCAATAACACAATAAAAGAAAGCAATACTTAAAGTAAAAGAAAGCAATAAATTAAAAGGAAGCAAGAATACAATAAAAGAAAGCAATACTTAAAGAAAGCTATAAGCAATAAGGAAAGCAATAATACTTTTGGAGGGTTTTCCACTACCAAAAGATGAATGCTTTACAAGTCCTAAGGGGTGGTATTTATAGGCAACAAGGGAGGGTGAAAGTCTTGTTAGGTGGCCTTGAATCTTGTTAGGTGGACTTGAAGAGTCTTGTTATGTGGTTTTGAATCTTGTTAGGTGGACTTGAAAATCTTGTTAGGTGGCCTTGAATTCTTTGATCCCCCTTTGTTTTGAGCTTTGATAATTGGCACCCCGGTAGTTTGTAACTTTAATGCAATTGGCTCCCCAGTAGTTTGTAGCTTTAAAGCACAAAATCCTGAAAAAAACAACAATTAATGCATTATAATTTATTCACACACTAATTCTAATTTGATTTATTTTGACTAGTTTAACTTTATTCAACTAACACAATTTACCTATTAATTTATGCCTTAATTAGGGTTAATCAATACCACCACGAAAAGGTATCAGAATCCAAGTCTCATGTCCATTATGTTCAAGCTAGAAGCTATTAAGAAATCTAACTCACCCATTCCAATATAAATTCCTCCATTCCATCCATGCTAGTAGTGGAAATGATCGCCCATGGACAGCAAAAACCATATTACGGTAGCATCGTGCAAAAGATGATTAAAGTACTTATGATGCATGTGATATAGTTACAATCAAATCAACCTTAACATTTTTCACCTGGACCCAAATAACAAAATAAAAGTCATCACCATGTAAATCAGTAATTTCAATTTTTCATTGCTTTCAAGAAGCCACTGAGCTAGCATAGTCATCAAACATCATCATCATATAACCACCAAAAGAACAAAAATTTAGCCATAGTTTATATTGTGGTGCAAATGCTCCCACTTCCGCAAGTGTAGTCCTCAAACATCATCATACAAACACCAAAAGAACAAAAATTTAGCTATAGTTTTGCCACACTCAACGTATAAAACCTACATTATATTCAAAAATCATACTCAAAGAGCTTTAATCCCAAAAAACAAATGTACACACCCACCGTGAGAAACACACAATGTCAAATGTTACTGCACTTTAACCAAAAAAAAGATAAGGAAGAGCAAAAGAAAAAAAAAAAAAAAAAATCCCTCTTGATGTTGGATAGGGGAAATAGAAAAATATCATGTGATGTTGGCAGCAATGTGTCTGTAGCTCTTTCTGATACAAATTTAATCCATACACTAATGCTTCATTTGGTTAGGAGGATGGAAAGTATGAGGAATACACTTTATATCCTTTAAGGATGAAAAGTAGAAAAGATACATTTTCCTTCCTTTGTGTTTGGTTGGATGGATGAAAAATAAAAATGACTATTTTTTTTTGTGCTGGCTAAAATTAGGGGTGACAATCGAGTCGAGTCGTATTGTGTCAGATTCGTGTTGAGTCATTACGAATTTGTGTCAAATATTAGTGAAACCTAACTCATTTAATTAATTGTGTCGTGTTGGGTTGCAAATTGACCTGTTTATTTTCGTATCGAGTTCGAGTCATGTCATCGTATTGAGTTAAAAAATTTCACCCTTAGTTAAGATGGAAAAAATATTTTTGTTTAATTAAAAATTTTTAATTTTTAATTTTTTAATTTTTAAAAAATTTATTTTTAAAATTTTTTAAAATATATATACATATTTTACCATTGTATTTTTATATGAAATTAATGTATACATAAGATATATAAACAAACAAGATACATCTCAACACAAGTAATTAACTTTTTATCCACTTTCCTTCCGAATTTGGAGGGATTGATTTTGATGAGTTGGAAAGAAGTTAATCTATCTACTTTTTCATCTTTCCTACTTTCCTTCTTTACCAAACATGATGTTTTATTTATCCCTCAAATTTTCTATCCTCCCACTTTTTCATCGTACCAGACGGAACATAACAAAGAAATTAAAATCTAGCAAAACCAAACATATAAAGAAATCAAATGAAAAACTCCTAAATGCAATATAAGTAGTAAAAACTTCCACGATAACTAAGTAAGTACACCACATCAAAATAGACCAATATGAAATCGACCTCCAGCAACAAAGCAAACAACTTTGATACGAATAGAGAGATATCAAGATAAAGAATCACAAAAATACCCAAAAATAAACATAGCCCACAAATCATCAAAAATATCCAATGCCACCCAAAAACATAAATATAAATTTACCTTGAAGGTTGCATTTCACTTGCTCCTCTGATGGGTCAGTGAAGATATGGAGGAACCTATATAGCCAAAGCTCACATACACTCTCCATGACCTTAAATGACAAAAGTTGGTGAAGATATGGAATGTTTCAAAAACTAAAACTGTGAAACCAAGTGGAGCTTCAATGTGCACATCATAGAAGATTCCAAGAGTGCACATTTTCCCTTAAAACAGGAAGGAGTAAAGTATAATAATCAAACTTTCATATGAAAACAGGTTCTCCCTATTAGTATTACGTTGCTCTAGATAAATCATGTATGACACGAAAGACGAATTTCTTGATGACCAAAAAAGTCTAAGCAATGCAAAATTCTAATCGAGAATTGAATGCAATGGTGGTGAAGTCAATTAAAACACAATCTTATAAACCTATATTTTCATACTAATTGTCATACATCTCTAAAATGATGGAAGTCAAATAAAGTNAATGGTGGTGAAGTCAATTAAAACACAATCTTATAAACCTATATTTTCATACTAATTATCATACATCTCTAAAATGATGGAAGAACATTCATCATATCAAGATACTAAAAAATTAAATTAAAATTTCACAAACTATATTCAACACCCTAACATTAGTAACTAAAAAAATTGAAATTTCAGAATAAACTTATTTCATCATAACTATAAAAACACCCAATTTAAAGACATCCAAATTAAAAACACCCAAATTAAACGCCAAAATTAGAAAAAAACCAAATTCAAAATACCTAAATTCAAAAACCCAAGCACAAATCAGACACAGACTTATGTCTGTTTGTGTGCTGCTGCACTTTGTATATGTTTGTGTGCGGCTGTGTGTGTTTGTGTGCTGTTTTGTGTGTGTGTGTGTGCTGTTTTGTGTGTGTTTTGTGTCTGTGCTGCTGCTGCTGCATGTTTGTGTGTGTTGCGTTTCCATCCATCATAACATCAGTAACTAAAAAAAAAATTTAATNTTTTGTGTGTGTGTGTGCTGTTTTGTGTGTGTTTTGTGTCTGTGCTGCTGCTGCTGCATGTTTGTGTGTGCGTTTCCATCCATCGTAACATCAGTAACTAAAAAAAAAAATTAAAATTTCATAATAAACCTATTTCGTCATAACTATAAAAACTCAAATTTTAACCAAATTAAACACCCAAATTAAAAATAACCTCTCTCTACCTTCATCTTTCTCCACCCACGCGTGCCCACACATACAGAGCCTGGAACACACGCACACAGAACACGCGAGCTCGCACACACACACACACCCCCCCGGCATAATAAACCCAACTCCGCAACCACATTCATACACACACCCGCACAGAGTAATACATTCAAGACAACACACATCACAACCACATTCACACAAATTTTGTAGCTAATTGAAAGTTAGGGTTTTCGAATTGGTGTCAATTTGGGTGTTAATTGAGTATTAATTGGGGGTGTTAATTTCAAATTGAATGTTAGGGTTTTGATTGAATGATTTTATTGAAGGTTATTTGCGGGTTTCCATGTCTATAAGGTTAATTTGTGGGTTTCAATGTAATGTAGGCAACTCAGACCCTGGTCATTGGATCATCACAGCTGCTGCTGTGGAAATCCTTGAGACTCATGATCGTAACTTTTATGCACGATATGTTCCTTATATTGAACCAGCCAATCACTAATGTGGGCTTTGGAGTGCAACGATGCATGGAAGCGTCTATGTGTAACATGTCGAACATAGCTTTTCAGTGGCAAAGCAATAGTCTCGAGCTTTATTGAGAGAGGAAAAAGCCAGGGACATGGTGAAGTTTCTGTTTAAAATGGAGGGGAAAATAGTGAAAGTTTGTGAAGTAGTTTTCGCAACTGTGTTTGACATGATGGGAAATGTTTTGATATCAAGAGATTTTATCAATCTAGGGGAAGACAGTGTGGATGGAGGGATGAGAGGTCTTCTAAGAACAATCATGCAAGTGGCTGCAACTGCAAATTTACTAGAATTTAATTTGAAGATGGTTTAATTAATGGATTGAAGATGATTTTATGGTAAAGCTAATTGTTGAGGATTAATTTTGGGATACTCCCCAGTTGTTTGAAAAAAAATTTAGATGCAATGGTTAAAGTTGTTGCTACTCTAATTTTATTTCTGGGTTCTATGGAAACTTGGAGGCATTATATGTCCAAGCATTGGTAATCAGCATTATAGCTTTAATTAAATTTGATCCCATTTGGTTGTGGTTGTCGTGATCTACATGGATGTTAACTTCTTTGATATTCTTACGGTGTTGATCGGTGATTTTTTTTTCTCATGCGAGAAAATTTACATTCGCCGTAGAGAAATTGCTTTCGATGTCCTCTACAAGTCCCTCCCACTTCTCTATGTGTATATAAGTGCATAATTTTTATATGCATTATTTGTAATTGTGCACTTAGTTGAAGGTTTTAGCGAATCAGGATGGAATTAAACCACAAAAAGGAACAAAGTTGATATCCAGAATCATAGTTTCGATGTGAAAATGGAAATACAAAGAGTTTTTTGATGGTTAGTATTAGGGGATTGACCTCATTGTAGGGAAACTAATGTCTTCATTTTGTTTATTAACTATCAAAAAGCATAATTTACATTGCAAGTTCTAATTTTGCTTGATTTTTTTTATCATTCATTCAAACCCATAAAAGTGGTGGTTTATGTTTCAATATTATGTGCATCGTTTTTTCTCTTGCTAAAGTTCAGTTTTTTAGTAGTGAATTTTTTATTATTACACAGCGCCTTTAGGTACGGATAATAACTAATATATATATATATATATATATGGTGACAAATACAATCATATCCTTTAATTAAAGTGATTGATACCTAAAGTTAAGAATTCTACACTGATAACACAATTTAGATCCATTAGTTTGTGCAATGTTTGGTACAAAATCCTAACTAAGCTCTTGGTTACAAGGCGCTGAGGCCATTTCTAGATTGTTAGCCCTAATCATACCAGGAAGACAGACCCTAGATAATGTCATTATTACCCAAGAAATTTTACATTCTTTCTAAAAAAAATGAAAGGATTAAAATGGAGGTATGATTGTTAGAATTGATTTGAAGAAAACATATGAGAGAATTAATTGGCATTTCATGCATCAAACATTGCAGGGATTTTAATTTTCCTCAATCTTGGATTGACATCATTATGTCACAGGAACCTCCCTCTCAATCCTATGGAATGGTTCCCCTTCCCCATTGGACCTAGTTTCACCCAATAAGGATCTAAGACAGGGAGATCCTCTATCTCCCTACTTATTTGTCTTAGAGCAATGTTATTGGGACATAATTTATNGGAATGGTTCCCCTTCCCCATTGGACCTAGTTTCACCCAATAAGGATCTAAGACAGGTAGATCCTCTATCTCCCCACTTATTTGTCTTAGAGCAATGTTATTAGGACCTAATTTACTGACTTAATTTACTAACCTAATTCACTATGATCTTTGAATTGACTATGAAACCCATCAAACATTGAAACTTGGTGTTGATCCAATGGTTCTACTGAAACTACATCATTATGTCAACAAATTAGATCAGATTTTTAGGTCCAAATAATATTACTCTTTGTCTTATGCATGGAAAAATTATGTCAACTTATAAATCATGAAGTGTAGCTACGTAGGTGGGAAGGGCTCAAAGACTATAGAGATGGACCTGAAAGAACTCATTTAATGTTTATTGATGATATTAATTATTTTATTCTCAGGTACCTCTGATAAAAATTGTGGGATGGTTAAAGAAATGCTCAATAATTTCTGTAAAATATCTAGATTAAAGGTAAGCCTAACAAAATCGAGAAATTTTGTTTCCCCTAATGTCAACAAAGCACAAGCTAGAGAACTGAGTAGGAATAGTGAAATTACCCTTACGGATGACTTAGTGAAATAGTTAGGAATCCCTATTCTGCCCAGAAGACCTTCTAAAGACCACTGCAAATATTTAGTTGAAAGAGTCCAAAATGGATGGAGTGGCTGGAAGATGAGAACATTATCCATGGCTGGGAGAGCCAAATCGATCCATGTTGTAACCTTAGTTATCCCTATGTATGTAATGCATACATACCAATTGGATTCCCCAATCAACATGTGACCAATTAGACATTTTGAACAAATTTTTTTTGTGGGGAGATTCTGATGAAAGGAAGAAAATACACCTCCTAAATTGGAATGAGGTGTGCACCCCTAAATCTAGAGGAGGACTAGGGTTAAGAAAAAGCAGTGAGAGTAATATTGCTCTTTTATCTAAACTGGGTTGGAAAATTAATGAGAATAATAAAGCTCTATGGGTGTAAATAATCTAGAAGAAATATGTTGAACTAAACCTCAGAACATTGAAAAAGAGTATTGTAGCCTTTCCCACATGGAGAACAATCTTGAAAACTCAGAATATATTAGAAAAGGGCACTAAATGGATAATAGCAAATGGAGAGAATAACTCTTTTTGGACAGATCGGTGATTGGGAAAAGGACCACTGCATCAACTTGTCCAAGCTCCTCACTCAGCTAACCTCCAAAGCACTATGACGTATTTCATTGATCAGGAAGGTAAGTAGAAAATGTCGGAGACAGGTATGCTACTTCCCCAATATTCGTTGGAAGAAATTGAATTTTCCGCTTTACCTACTGTTAGTGAATGCCAAGATACAACTTCTTGGGGCCTAGCAAACAATGGGAAGCTTTCCTCTAAGGTGGTGTATATACCTTTAATCCAAGATGAGAGCCCCCCAATCCACTATCGATAACTAGGAGTGGATTTGGGAACTAAAAATCTCTCAGAAACTAAAATTTTTCCCGTGGCTAGTTCTTAATGATAGACTCCCTTCTAACCAGTTAAGAGCCACAAGAAATATTATTAGTGATGCGAATTGCACAAGGTGCAATAATCCAATAGAGTCGACAATTCACATTCTAAGGGACTATCAGAAGGCCCTGGAAGTCTGGAATGTCTTTCTTGACCATCAAGAGAGACATGCTGAACTAACCATGAACCTTCCAAATTGGATCCTTAAGAATGTGAAGGATAATGGTAAGGATTATTGGAGATATATAATAAGTGGTCTATTGTGTTTACTTGTATAATTTGGAATATCTGGAAGGATATGAATAAGGAGTGTATTAAAAGGAGCAAGACTGACCTCAGGATGGTAGCCAAGAATGCTTGGTTCCTTGCAATAGAAACTAATAATGCTTTCCTTATCATAGATAATACCAGTTTGGTTAAATGCATGAAACTTATTGGGTGGTCTTTTCCTCCAACAGCTTGGCTCAAGATGAATACGGATGGGTGTTCCAAGGGCAATCTTGGATCTGTTGGAGGGGAGGACTTATTATGAATGATCAAGGCATATGGACATCAGGCCAACTTTCAAGCAGAGTTATGGGCTATTTTTAACGGCCTGGAGCTAATCAGATCTGAGAGACTACAAAATGTAGTGGTGGAGACAGACTGGTATGAAGCTTTCCACTTGATTTCCCAATCACAGGAGGAGGAAAGGCATCCTAGCAGGGCATTGATCAGCAAATGCAGAGAGCTGCTAAGGATGACCGACGAAATATCCTATAAATCATGGTATATATATCGAACTTCATGGTTCTGAATAACGGTAACAGATAGTGTAACGATATTGGTAACGGTATAACGGACACGGAATGTAACGGACGTTACATAACAANAGTGGTGGAGACAGACTGGTATGAAGCTTTCCACTTGATTTCCCAATCACAGGAGGAAAGGCATCCTAGCAGGGCATTGATCAGCAAATGCAGAGAGCTGCTAAGGATGACTGACGAAATATCCTATAAATCATGGTATATATATCGAACTTCATGGTTCTAAATAACGGTAACAGATAGTGTAACGATATTGGTAACGGTGTAACGGACACGGAATGTAACGGACGTTACATAACAGTAACGGAAATCGAAGTCGTGAATTTTGTTAATACATTCACAACTATGGACAAAAATTAAAATTTTCTATATATTTGGATTAAAATAAAATAAATCCAGTTTTTTTGTAATTTATAATAATTTTTTATTATATTAATCATTTTGGTATGCTAAATTACTTAATTAATCTAAATTTATGACAAATGAAAAAAAAATAATCCAAGCAATTAATATCTATTTATTTGAAAATTGTATTTAGGAAATAATCAAAATAACTGGTAGATTTAGATCATTAGAATAAAATAAAACTGTTTTGTAATTGTCAATAAAAATTATTAGCCGTTAATTTGTACAAGAAGGGCCCTACCACCTACAAATTTTTGAATCCACTCCTTCACATTATTAAATAACATGACACTTGTCATTTATTCATTCACTAAATTTATTGATAATTCATCAACCACCATTCATTGGATAGGTTATAGAAGAAAATGATTCACTTGATTTTTGCCTTTCCCACAAGCCATGACAGCCTGCCCTTTCTCAACCCAGTCGGCTTCTTTATACTCCGGTCATCTCTTCCGGCTAGAAAACTCCACGGCCGAACAATGGAAGCTAAAAAAATAGGCCGTTACAGCAGCATAACGGACTGTAACGCTCCTATAACACCCGTTACATCTTGTTATGGTGCAGTAACGGCCGTTGCAGGTGTGAAAATTTTTCTACCCGTTATACCGGAGTGTAACGGGATCGGAGTTTGCCGTTACCGTTACGTAACGGCTATTACGCACCGTAACGTTTGATTTTCAAAACCATGTCGATCTTCAATAGTGTCTGACAAAAAAAAAAACTACGATACTTTTACACTACAGAGGGGAGGGAAGAGAAAGGAGAAGAAGGACTCGAACCATCAACCTGTCACTTTATTATTGAGGGCTTCAACCATCTGAGTAGGGCTTCGGTCCTATCAATTCCTTATACTAAGATATTTGAATTTTGATATAAGTAGTCACTGCGAAAGTTGAGGCAAAGAAAGGGAACTAGAGTTTGGCTTTTGTATTTGGTGTATTAAAACCATTTCCTCACCAACTGTTTCCTTAACAGCAAAACATGTTTTAATTTTTGTCATTCAAACATAGGAAAAAGGTTGGCAAAAGAAAATTATGATTGTGTTATTCTCAATGGATTTTTTTTCACTTCTTCATTTCCCTCCTGCAAGACTACAATATATGAACGATATCTACATGTCCCACCACATAAATGTCTTGAGTTTCAAAGAACATACTGAAGACCAGTTATCATAAAATCAAATCTTGTAACATATGTTAAATCACATCGGATTGACTCTGTTTTTGCTCGTTTAGACACATTCAAATTGCAAATATATTTGCATTTGATCAGATTTTTATGTTCGCTTTTATATACGAGCCGAATTGAAATAAAAAAATTATAGGATGAATACAAGTAAAAAATATGAATATAATTTTTAGAATATATAAATATCATATTTTTTCAAAAAAAATTTAGGGTGGGTATGTGCCACTTTCGCCCCTATGTAGCTCTGTTAATGTATGTCATCTTATATATATTTAGTAGTTATTTCTAGTATCTGAAAGCACAGAGTAATAAAAAAAATGGTCAACAATAAATATATTTGTATTCACACCTAAAATCAAATTACAAAGATAGAGGAGAAATAAATGAATTTAAGCACTGGTTAATAGGGGTGAGCGGTAGTAGTGATGATAGGTGGCAGTAGTGGTGGTGGGAGACGGTGATAGTTGTGATGGATGATGACAATCAATTGTAATGGTGGCAGTTATAGGTGATAATGGAGATGGTGGTTGGGGGCAATGGGGATGTGGTAGGGGAGATGGTGGGATAGTGACGATAGTGGTAAGGTGACAGCAACGATGATGGTAGTGGCGGTGGGATTACGATAGTGGAGCTGGTGGAGTGGCGGTGATGGTTGTTATGGAAGGTGGGGCGGCGGTGCTAGTTGTTGCGGAAGATGTGATGGTGGGGCGACAGTAGTGTTGACAGTAATGGTGGTAGTGGGACGATAAGTGTGGTAGGGTGGCAACAATGGAGATGGTGGGGTGACGGTGGTGGTAATGGTGGGGCTGCTAGTGATAAAGGTGTTAGTGGGACGGTTTCTAAACACTATTTTTTTTTTAAAGTACTTATAAGAAGTTATAAGTATTAAAAACACTTTTAAAAAGTCACTCTTAACATACCCTTAGAGCCCTATTTTTTATATTAAATTTAGAGTGTTAATATTAACCATCAGATTAACTTTAAAATAAAATTTAAAGAGATCTCAATCGCGATTAGTAAAAGTCATTTTTTTTATCTTTTGAAATTTGAATTGTATTATATTTTATTATATAGATGCTAGTAATTGCTCGTGCCTGAAGGCACTGAGAAACAAAAAAAAATTCAAACAATTTTCCATGCTTAGAGAGTGTGTATAACCTAAAACTTTGTCGATCAATATGGAACTACTATTTTTTTAAAAACGATAAAATTTCCTCTTAAAACATGAACACTCAACGATTTTAACATGGGTNACGATTTTAACTTGGGTTTAACACTTATTTAAATGAATTAATAATTGTTACAAACCTTTATTTAAAGAAACTTACCTCAAACTAATTACTACCTCGGAATCACGCTACAATCCTAGCGATAGACCTGTGCAATTCACAAACAATGACATTTCTATAAAAATATAAATAAATATCTCATGTACTAACTTGTAGACTTTAACACTCTACCATTGCAGCCCTCATAATTTTTTAAGAGACCTGTTGTTAATGAGTCTCAAGATGTAACATGGATTTTAATTGGGAGTGTTTTTTTGACAGTATGGATCCAAAGCATGTGTAACCAAATAGCATTTGGTTGTCACAATGCAAATCAGCTCAATATGGCTATACAAATCAAACAAACATTTATACAACTATTCTATATACTACCAAAGGCAATCTTTATGCAAAGTCATATACATTATGTGACATTAAGAATGCTCCCAAGCCACAAATCAATGAACATAATATCAAATCAAGAAAATCTTAACCTGACCAAATCAAATAGATATTGAACACACCACCACTAAATCTTGGACTCACAAATCAAATAATGTGGATCACCATATCAGCATAAATTTACGCATTCACCAAATAAATGCAAATCCAAATCTAACCTGCAACCAAGAAATTTTTTTAGCATATTTAACAATTACCATAACCACCAAAAAAAATTCACATCAAAACACTCATGCCAACACACTAAAAATCACAATAACCAACCTATGTGCTGCCTCATAGGCAGTGAGAGTATTCCTGACTGTCTCCTCCTCTCCTATCATAATTTTCACCATTTTTGTTGTCTTTTCTCTGNAAACACTCATGCCAACACACTAAAAATCACAATAACCAACCTATGTGCTGCCTCATAGGCAGTGAGAGTATTCCTGACTGTCTCCTCCTCTCCTATCATAATTTTCACTATTTTTGTTGTCTTTTCTCTGTCTTAATCAACGTCACCAAAAGACAATAAATTGTGGATATAGCTTGCATATATTCGTGTAGAAACTTCAAATCTTACCTCTTTTATACGTCTAAAACCACAAAAATATATATACATATAAAAAGTTATAATTATCGGGGGCTAAACATACCAGTTATAAACGTTAGTTTTTTTTTTTTTTGTTTCATTGAGACAAAATAACAAACAATTTAAATCATTATATATAAGAAACATATTGCCCAAGAAAATTCCAAGATACCTGAAAAAAAAATTAAGTTAGGTAATAACCCATCTCAATAAGGGATAGCATAGCCGTACATCATAAATAATATTTTTATACTTTACTTTTAAATCATAATAACCACGATCTTCACAACAAAATCACCACCCAAATCCTAAATCCAAGCATAATCATAACTACCACAACATTGCAAAGGGCATGACTTTATACCATCACACTATGCTATTAAATTATAAAAAAGAACACAATTTGGCATAGAATAATTAAATGATAAGATAGCAACATAGAGACAATCACATTCCAAACCCAAGAGATGATATCTTAGCAGCATAGAGATGCCAAATCAACGGAAATATGTGGAAATAATCAAAGCAACTAATATTTATTACAAAGGCATTATACACCATAAACCTTCATGATCCTTAAGTTACATATCAAACTTTACAACTGAAAGCCTAATAAAATACAATATAAAACATATGCAGGCAAAGTTTATAATAAACTATTAAAAATAACACTTTTAGCATGAGCCTTTTTAATTTCATTTGTCAATACAAATAAAAAATCAGGGTGATCAAAAGAGAATTGGACCAAAGAATGAATAAATACTCCCTCATTGAGAACCAACCTTAACCCTACGATCACCAAATTCAAAAGATCACGAATTGATAAACATAGATTGATATTTAACCTTTATTTTCAAAATCAAGAAAGCGAAGTAAAAACTAATCGGACACAAACCAATTTTAAAACAGAGTATACACACCAAGAAGCATACATGTACTTAGCTTCTAATTTTTGACTTTCTTCCCATGTTCTGACTAATGACGGCCTCTGACCCTAAGTAAAACTCAAGGAAATCACTCAAGTGATAGGCAATAAATTTAATCACGGAATACAATGTGAATGAGTAAATAAAGTGACAGAAAAAAGGGATTTTTCTCAATATCTTATTCTTGTGGTACTGTTCCTCAGAGATCTCTTTCTGATTCTACCACATGCATGGAAAATCAAACGATCTTTGTTGACACCATAGCAATCGCAACCTGATAACGTACATCATCAAGGCAAGACGAAAGCAAACATAGGATCATGGCCCTTTTCTTCTTTCTTTTGTTGTTGATCTCACATCGAGAGCGACTCCTTCTTGTTTAGGGTCATCAGATAAGATATCTTCCTCCAACTTTAAAAATCGGTCAAGCGGGAAACTACCCTCGACTCACCTCTCTCTATAAAAAAACTTGAGCAGAATCTTCGGGATGAGCATGTCATAGATTTCTAAATTCATTCTCGTCTTAATTCACCATGGAATCTACAAAAACAACCCTATTAGACAGTGATCAAATATTGGCCAATAATTTTGACTTATTTTTTGACCAAATTAATAGTTATCTAGTAGTTGGTCTTGCATGGGTAATTTGAAAAATTTTATGGCAAATATAAAGTGATTGCATTGAAATTTAACTAATTTTGTAACAGTTCTAAACAGTTGGGGACTATGTATTATACAAAATCAAATCTCAAGGGATTACGGTGTAATTTTTCATACTTGAGAGGGTCTATATGATATAGTGACAAATTTTCGGGCATGTGGATATAATTTTTACTAACACTTTTTGGTCTTTAAAATATAGAATTTTGTCATTTTAATTTTTATTATATAAATTTTATTAATTTTAACTCTAATATATTCAACTTATTTTTAAACGATTCCTACACAGTCCCTTAAAATGGGATAAAAGATAAAACACTATTTTATTTTTGTTTTTGGGGTGCGTTCGACGACAAATAGATTGTTGTTTTGGCTGCCTGCAATCACGGCTAGATATTCCTTTGAATCTGTAGCTGGCAAAACTCCAAAGAGAAGACGATCAATCCCAACTGAAAGGTAAATGAACTGAACAAGCACTCCCTCGATAGAGAAAACCCATTTCAATCCTCTCTCTCTCTCTCTCTCTCTCTCCTCAATCACTCCTTTGATGGCTGAGTTACAGCCGCCGGAAGTCCTACCTGACACAGGCCCAACCACCACTACTACCACTACCACTGCCGCCACT
Source organism: Ilex paraguariensis (assembly GCA_963454935.2). Taxonomy (NCBI): domain Eukaryota; kingdom Viridiplantae; phylum Streptophyta; class Magnoliopsida; order Aquifoliales; family Aquifoliaceae; genus Ilex; species Ilex paraguariensis. The sequence goes on along the minus strand of CAUOFW020007057.1, from coordinate 47,475 downwards.
CCAATAGTACCCGTTTCTTCTGAAATCGACAACACCACCAGCAATATCGGCACAAGTTTAGGACCAAAACGCCAACGCCGGCCGAGTGTCCGTCTGGGCGAGATCGGGGATCCACCAGCCACTGTCTCCAACGATTCTCATCCCCGACGACCCAAAACGACCTGGAAATTTCATAAACACCCGAGGTTAGTCACTAAAACCTCCAAAACTCGACCTTTGACCAACCTCGTCAACGGGGGTGATAATAACCATGACAACCTGAACACCAACGAAGACAACAGCACCCACAACCCCGAACTCGGGAGCCAAATGCCCAAATTGAAAAAACCTACAAAAAAAATACGAACCAATTTGGCGGCCGCAGCCTTGAAACTCGACAACGGCGGCGTCGTTGGGGATAATAGTAGAGAAGATAATGATGATGGAAAAGCGTTCAGGGAATTCGAAGCTGAGGATTCGGAGAGTCCGCTGAAAGAACAGAGCCCAGTTCAATCGATTGACAATGCGGAGTTCGATTTTTGGCATCGGAGGCCAATTAGGGCTAGGGTTTCGAAGAGTCGTGATGGAGATCATGATGAGAATGGAATGCCGGAATCGAATTCTCGGGAGGAACGGAATTGCGTAACAAGCAATGAAGGGGTAAGAGATTGGCTGATTGGGCTTGGATTGGGGCGTTATGCGCCGGTTTTCGAGATACACGAGGTGGACGATGAGGTTCTACCGATGTTGACATTGGAGGATTTAAAGGATATGGGGATAAATGCTGTTGGTTCTAGGCGCAAAATGTACATCGCCATTCTCAAGCTTCGGAAGAGGTTTGGTTTTCGTGAAGATTTCTGCCATTCTTAACAACTCAGCGGCCAGGGCCATAGACATAGCCATAGCCACAGCCATAGCAGGAACAAAAAAACTTCAATGCATGTCTGAGAAGAGAGGTTTGAGTTCTTTTTGAACTGTTTTTTTGAGGATTTCTTTGGGTTTTCTTTTTCACAAATAAGAATGAATGAGAATGAGAATGAGAATGCTATGATTTTGTAGTAGTAAGTTTTGGAATTGAAATGGTTGGTTTACATGCTACTAGTAGTAGTACTGCATTCAATATCTCTGCCGTGGCGCCTCACCTCATGTAAGAGAAATCCACGCAACTAGAAAGGGATACGAAGAAAAGAGAAATAATTAAAGAAATCTTCATTTCCATCCCTCGTGTAATCCTCCATGCTTTTGACCAAAATCCTCTTTTCCTCTGTGCAACGATCAGAAAATTTAGGAAAATGCTATACGCACTAAATTCTTTTATCGATTCTTTGATCCTAAATAACGTGACAGATATTAAATAGCTGTAATATATGAGTAAAAAATAATTATACAAAATTAAAATATCTTTATTCAATATGTATTGGGAAGGAAAAGAATATGAAAGACACTTAGCCTCCATCTAATCTAATGTATTGAAAATTTAAGGATAAATTTGAAAAAAAAAATATTAATTATGATTTTGTTTCATAAAACGACAGATATTATAGAACAAAAAAAATTATGTAAAATAAAAGATATTTAGGACGGAGAGAGTAATAAGACTCACTTGTTTGATAGTAAAAATTTTGCAAAATAAAAATTTAATAAATATAACATTACTTACAAATTTATGGGACTAATAAATGACTTTCTTTTATAGGCTTGCCAGAAAAACAAGGATCATGTAGACATAAAACATTGCAACATTTAGTCAATACAACCCTATTATGTCCGTGGGGGCCAATTGGGTACCCAAGCAATTGTAGAAAGCCCAATATAGGAGCTCAAACCTACCCTATATCCTTCCCTTCCTATTCCTCCTTGCAACACTCAAATAACAAGGCTGAATTTTCAATTCTCTCTCTCTCTCTCTCTCTCTCTCTCTCTCACACACACACACTAAATTGTTTTGGTTGAAATTAATTCGATCGGTCAGGTAAGGCAGAAGTAATAATCCAATTACTTAACTGCCTGCCTCCATATGTTTGGGCTCTGCCGCCTTACTAATCCATAGGGAAAAGTGTATGGTATCGCCTTGAATACCGTACTAAAAGTTACTTTTTTTATAATAAAGTTATAATTTAAAAGAAAAAAATTACAACTATTTAAGGAAAGTTTATAATTGACCAAAGGTTCATGATAGATTATAGATATAAATGATCGATCATAAATTTTCTATGAATAGTTGTAATTTCTCTCTTTTGAATTGTAACTTGACTTTTAAAAGTTGTAACTTAACTTTAAAAATATTATAACTTAACCTGAAATTATTATAATTTTCGATATGGGACCCCCTTCGGTACCGTAACCTTTCCCAATCCATAGATACTCTAAAAAATGAGTAAATATTAAATAAAACGGTTATACTATATTATTATTAATGATATGATATCACTAATTAATAATAAAATTTTAAGTGAATAAAGTAAACCCCACTTGAACTTATATAAAAGAAGAGTGAAAAATTATTTACTTGCATAACAAATTAATTATTAATTTTTGTAAAATTCATTTACTTATTTATTTTAATATTATTAATTAATAATACCATATCACATTATCATCATTGTAATTAACATTTTTTTCCCAAAGAGGGTCTACAGGCAGGCCGACTTTTAAGTTAAACTTGGTATTTCGTCACCTCAAACCGAGGAAGGAAATAAATGTAATATAAAATTCTCTAAAACCTCAAGTTTGAAAGAGTTCGACAGCTTCTTCATCTGCTATTCAAAAGCGTTATTTGACTTTTCTGTACTCGAACCAAAATGCTCGCACATGAGCTCCTACCTGACTTCTTTCTAACGCGCAACAGACTAACTTCCTAAATGACTGAAAACTTGATTATAGAGGAACATAATTTATCAAGCATATCATCACATCTATATGCGTGTCTAATTCGACACCCAACTCGGCAAGACCAAAGAATAACAATATGCTCTCTCCCAGGATATATGCACGAGGGCATGAAAAGGAAAAAAAAGAAGAGGTGGGGCCAGTCCCAGTAGGAAAAAATGAACTAGTATAACCCATCCCTACCTCCTGCCAATGCAGATTTACTTTCAAGGCCCTAACCAGGACTTGGTCAATGGCCTTGCATTACCTAAATTTCTTGTTCGTCCAAAAACACTGAATCTGAAAACATGTAAAATGTTTAGCCTAGCATGAAAAATATTTGGTGTAATTGAATAAGGGCCAAACCATAAGTACACTACAAACAATTTCCATAGAATCAATGATGTTGTCAACATGCTGCAACCCACAGTCAATATCACTAGGTGTAGGCTACCATCTTCTGGTGAAAAGATGAAAGCATTCTATAGATTCATTGCAACGTTTTTCGTGATTTCACCGTGGCTGGCAAGCAGCAGTGCATTGCAACAGATGATAGGCCAATTTCTCATTCAGTAAGGAATTTTTACACATAAAACCACCAAAAGACTTGACAACAGCTTACCAGTCCAAGTGAGACCAAGTCATTTCAGATAAAGAATGTCATAGTGTCCCGGTCGGTATAGCAATGTAATAAACGGATTGATGGTCTTAGGGTCACCAACAGTGGCAGCATCAGCGGGCAGATCACCAGTGACATGAGTGAAATCGTGATGATTTACGCTGACACCACCATTATCACATGAGCTGCGGTCTAGATAAACAACACGAATTGGCACACCCAATGCATCAGACAGGGCTGTAATGTGCACATGGTCACTCTCTTCACCCATTGGTTCCACAGACGACTTGCAAAACTACATGAAAAAGGAAGCCATAAGAAAAGACATGTAGGGGTAAACAACTCCACAAAGTTTCACGAACCCAAGGGATGTGAACATAATCTCAAACCATAAAGGATCCAACCATACCTCAGGAGTAGGAAAAAAAAATGAAATCATTGAATTACAGATGTGTGACTGTAAGGTGGGCAATTTAGTGATTTTGACAAAAAGACATTTCCAATTCTACAATATAGTCATTTTCACCAACCATAAGTAGCACTGTAGGCCAAATGCAATGAGTTGCGATCCATGAATCAAAGATCAGTTTCTTTCTTCTTTTTGCATGACAATTGTCTGACAATAATGGTTCCTCCCCCTCAAGACAATAAAAAAATTTCTTGAGCTTTGTGCACACATACACAGTGGAATCTATTATCCTTTTCCTGTTGTTATCCCTTTTTATTGGACAAATACTGAGTTCCCGGATCTACAATCAATACCTATATCTTTTTTTAACGTCAAATTATTCAACTACAAAAGCAAAACGATGATGCATGACAAGATAACTGACCTGTTCTACCGTCGCATTGGTTAAACCCAGTATAAATGGTTCAAAAAATTCCGAGCGTTTGCGTATTTCACCGGAGGTAACAAATCTGAAGAACATAACAACTAACGAACAAAAATTGTTAGGAGGNGGGGGATGGGGTTCATAATTCCAACAAAAAAAAAACTCAAACTCAGCTCAACAAAGCATTGTCCAAACTATGTAGGGTTACCTGCATGAATCTTATGATGAGCCTATACTTAGTTTAATTTTTTTGTAAACAAAGAGCTATCGCAGGCGTCTTCACTATCAAAGTTGAAAGGGTGGAACACTGAATTGACCAAGACTACAATAGAACCATCATTTACGGATGAAACTTCATGTACAAATGTCAAGACACACAAACAGATTCACAGAGCACATCAATCACGGGATTTTTGTTGAACTGGTCAATTTATTGTTCTTTCTAACAATTGATTTATGGTGACCAGAACAATGTCGATTTCAGATTCTCTGGTTGATCGATTTCTTTTTGCATCTAGGTTCATCGACATTGTGTTTTTTCATGTTTTCGTGGAAATGAACGATTCTATTGCTAGAGCAGTTGGTCCATCTAGAAAAGAGCAGCAAGATGCTGTAGACACCGTCGACTTGGCTGTTCTTTTTCAGCCTCATCGAGGGAGGTCAGCTTTAGGTTTATGTCCCTGGAGGATTCTTTTTTCTCTGGAGACCTTCATCTCCCCACTGCCATGTCGTCTTTTACAAAGCACACTTAAAGTGCTTCTTCTGTACAGACATTACCTCTTTAGCAGATGTATGTGAGAAGGTGTGCTTTGTAAAGAGGCAAGATGGCACTGGGGAGATGAAGATCTCCGGAGGATAAAGAAAATTTCCCTCCCCCCCCCCCCCAC
>CAUOFW020007057.1:0-42195 GCA_963454935.2 Ilex paraguariensis | reverse complement strand
CCCCCCCCCCCCCCCCCCAAAAAAAAAAAAAAAACTTTCCACCCTGCCCAGTCACAAGTAAAGCCCCCCTTTTTATGGCTTTCAATTGTCCGAAGACATAAACCTAGAGCTAAGCTCCCTCGCTCTGGGCAGAGGAAGAACAGCCGAGTCAACTGTGTCTTCAGCATCCTGCTGCTCTTTCGTAGATGGACCAACTACTTGATCAATAGAATCATTCCTTTCTACAAAAACATGAAAAAAAAAAAATCACTGTTGTTCCAGTCACCGTAAACCAATTGTTAGAAAGATGAACAATAAATCAAAGCAGTACAACAAAAAACCCCCAACTGATGTGCTCCATGGAACCGATCACTTTTGTACGTATTTCTATTTCAACCTGCAAATCTGAAATTATAGGAACAACAAATTGTTAAACCACTATACTCTGTATGTAGTCTATGAAAATGACAGAATTGTCTCTATTCCACAATAATAGACTGATTTCTCATGTTCAAGTCATCAAAATGACAATTTTCAACAAAAAATTACTTGAAAACATTGCGACTCCGATAAAAGTAGTCTATCTCTGCATAAAAGTTGGGGAGACACATACAGAACAATATGCAAAAACAGAAACCTCCTATAATTGAAAACCTATAAAAATATTTAAAAGTCAACAATTTTCCATACAAACCCATGGCTCACTAAACAAGCCTACTGCTACAGAGAGACAGCTTTGCAATTTGACACACTTAACAGCTAAGAAAACCATCAGGGAGATACATTTTTGCAATTTAAAAGCATTCAACAGATAGTCCTTGTTACTAGCTTATCTGCAGTTACATATATAACCTCTGTGGAAGACAGAATTTTGAATATTAATTAAAGATGAAGTTTGACCAATTGCTTCCAAAACCTTAACTGGATGGAATGGAACCTTTTGATGTTCTAAGTATCAAAGATCTATTAATCAACAAAACAATGCAGCCAATTTAATAATCAAAAGTACTCAGTTTACCGCAAAAAAATCTTCAAATGTGAAGTCTGCATAACCTAAACTCTGAAGTGTTTTTCTGCATTCTTCCACATTGGCTGTGATGCGATCAACTTCTGCTCGATCTTGTGATTTCAGAATATGCTCCTAATGTTGGTAATTAACAATCTTTAATAGCTAAAATTACAGGAACTGAATTTTCCTCTAGCCACAGGCACAAAGGTTGAGATACTAAGAAGTGCTTGTAAGACGTAAATACAAAAACATACAAGGTAAGCAAACATAAAGCTTCGAAAAAAGCAGTTTCCATCTCCCCTTGTTCTCCTGATGGAAGCATACCGTTCACTCAGTACCTGCATAAATGTGCAAATATATTTAAGTAGCCACAAGATGCAAGAACCAAAAAGCTAAAATGGCATGAAACCTTTATTTTCTCAAGCAAAATACTACTTCCTGACTGATATTCAGCTTCCAATGACAAGAGAGGTTCCTACAAGTACATTGCCATGAAGATTATTAGTTTTTACATGTAAATTCATTGAATAATTGAAAATTGCATAATATGATAAAGATAAGAATTTTGATATCTCCAGAGAAAGGGGAGCAAGGTGGAGTGGTGGAACAATTTCCACTTTACTGCACCATCCATTTCTAAACAACAGCACTGGTGAAAAATAAAATGGAAACTAAACTTTAAGATTAGCATTGATCAATCAAAAGAAAAGACCAACTACAATTCTAATTGCCAAATCTTTAGGTATCAAATTACAATGTAGCTTGCTCAGAAATTTAGGCTCCAGTAGACTGCCCCGCTGAAAGCTGCTGTCAAACTAATCAGAGATAGAATTCCAACCCAACAGGAGTTAACATATTCTTATTCAGCATATTTCAGTGGTTATATGAATTATATGCAAAAAAGAATGGTCGATGATTTACGGCTACTGAAGAAAGAAATGTCATGTTTGGTTTGTGTTCCGGAAACAGTTTTTTGTTCTCAAAATTTTAAAAACACCAAAAACCTTACACTTGTTTTTAGAGTTTTCTTTGAAAATTTTGGAAACAAGAAAAACAATTTTGGATCTTTAGATATGGGTATATATATATATTGGTATACACGTATATATACCAATATATATATAAATATGTAAATATTATATATGTAAATATATATATATATATATATATTATATATACATATATAATATTTTATATATTATCCAAACAGGTTTTACTATTTTCTGTATTGTAAAATTGTTTTTGAAATCATCTAACCAAACAAGTTGTTTATCTCAAAAAATGTCAAAACCACTTTCTTAAAACTCTTCTCAAAAATTGTTTTCGAATATTATTTTTTGAAACGCAAACCAAACAGGCCCAAAGTGTCTGATCATATGATTGATCATAGGAAGCATGTATAGTATAACTTTTTTTTCGTTTTTCCTACATTAGCAAATGATAATGAGAAAGTAACAGTTAACTAAGTATTAAATGGAAGATTCGTGCGAGCACCTGGGAGCGCGGGGGGAGAAGAATTTAACATGCAACAACATTCCCCTCCATTACCATCCAACATATAAACAAATTGTGGTATTCAGGGAACAAAAACATATCAGATACCGTCAAATAGCACTTGTTAAACTGAATCAGAAAACATTAACCAAGCAATAATCAATTTAAACTTATGTAGACAAAGGTTTATCGTTCAGTGCCAGATGATGTTCTTGCCTTGTCACCCACAAACGGAATTTTCTCAGCTTCCTCAGCCAGGATAGCAGATTGCTGTTGCATAATATCATTGTCCCTGAAATTTGTCCAATCGTCAACTTCAGATGCTTGAACAGATGTCATCTCGGCATCTGTTAGAAGCCCCTCCTGTTTATGCATCTCCATCTTTGGAGATTAGAAAAAATCACGTGCTTCTCCAATCAACCTTGAATGGGAACAGAAAATCATATCATGTGCTAGCTTTAATCTGAACTAACAATTTGTCAGCAGCAAAAATATGAAGGATGGGAAGTTTTCCTCTGCCCATAAGTAAAATGCATCCAGAAAATCTTAGTAGCAATGAAGGTTGAAACAAATATAATTTTGGAACATGAAGTATGGTTATAGATATAGGTAAAAGGGGGTTAAAGGCATTTAACAGTTGCAAAGGCAGGTTAACTACATGTAGTTGGTGGAGCTTTTTCACACGTTTCCTAAAACATCTAAACATTACCTACTTTAGCTACTTCAACATAAATTATGATATTAAAAAAAAGGGTTAAAAACAACCTTTAAAGGAATGTGGGCTTTCCATCAAAAGCCTTGTATATCTCAACCATATTTTGTCATTCACCAACAGAAAAAAGACTGGGGGAGTAATATGCCAAAGATCATCCATGGCATCAAAACTATAAAATCCTCTTGATAGATAAAAGGAAATGGGGTGTCATAACAAAGATAAATTTCCCTCAAAACAGATTCAATTTTGGAATCCTTACAACAAAAGCATAAATAACGTAAAGACTACTTAAGCTAATAAGATCCACTGGCAAGCCAAGAACAGCTCTCTCTCTCTCTCTCTCTCTCTCTGTGAAAAAAAATCAAAGAGTCATGTACACAATATATGCACACACGTGACACACTGGAAGAACAAGGAACCATCCCCAATTCGAGTTTGACAGAGCACAACTGTATTTTCTAAAACTGAAGCCTTAAAAGAAGCACCTGCACTTAGGAGTCTTGTCCAAACATGTTTTATAACAAAGATATTAAAAGATGTACATGTCTCCAATTCATTCAAATATCTCCGGCACTTGCAAATTTTTCATCGAAACAATATTAAAGTCACATAAATTGATAATTCATTCTGCCTCCCCTGCCACTCTAAGTCATTTTCAAATTAAAAGATTCTCCAATACACAGTCTATTCTCACGCAACTCTCAATTTTAGAGAGTCAACCATAAAAAATCAAGTTTCAATAGACTCTCTATTTAGACCAGCAAAAACATAGTTCAATTTGGCTTTCTACATTTAAAGAGGCAAACTCCCTCTCTACTCTATAATTAATGAATGAAAAGATAACAGATATACCTTTTTCATTAAATGGTCTAAGTATAAATACTATTTTTCTATTCGAATAGAGAGTTCTATTGTAATTACTACAAAAAATTTCCGATCTATTTTAACTTTTTATCAAATATGCTCTCTACTATAAAAAATATGGTCTCTATTTCCTAAAATAGAGACACTATTGGAGATGCTCTTACACATTGACACACAATTTTAAAAATTGAATAATCTAGTGTGTCAATTTTTCCCTATCTACAACGTCAACTATTAGATTATAGTCCATTCATGCCTTTCCAGTTCCCACCATTGTTATCAAAATTGTAAGATTCGCGATTCAATTTGTACAATTCGATTCGATTTAGTCCCCATTTGATTCAATTTAGTCCTCATTCGATTCATATCTTACTATAGAATCATTTTCGGTCGGGAATCGTACAATTCGATACAAATTGAAGGAATCACACGATTTGTTTTATTTTCTTTTTTAACCCTATTTTTAGTCAAACGATGTTATTTTGCTAAAAGAGTCGCACCCCCAAATATAAAACTTGTGTCTCTCTTTATCTCCTGTTCGTGCCTCTGCCTCTCGCAGCGACTGTTATAGTGTCTATGAACATCACACAGAAACGGCGTCTCCTTCACTTCAAATATGGCTTTTCTTCTTCAACAACATCTACCAAACCCTAACACACCCTACATCTTCTTCAATACATACTCTTTTTTTTTGCTTTTCATCAAAAATTTATTTTTTAATCAAATATGGGAAGTAATTTCTAAATTTATATGTTTGAATCAGTATGAACTTTTCTTATTTTAGTTAACTTCATTAGTATCAGGAAGACATAACTATTTTATCGTGGCAATTTTGATGGAAAGATTTATTATACATTACGAAATAAGTAAAAGAGGTACACACTCAAGTGTAGCTTCCTATTATTGTATCGTGAATATACTCAATTGTTTATTTTTAAAATACAATAATGTTCAATATTTAATTATTTAATATCTTGCCTATTTTAAACAGATAGATGTTATTTTTTTTTTATCTTTGTTCGAATTTTGTATCAAATCTTATGATTCACAATCCGATAAATCTAGAATTTCGATTCCCGATACGAATATCGATTTAATAACTATGGTTCCCACTACCTAGAACCATACTATATCCAACAATCCTTTTAATAAATTAGTCTTCCTCACAAGTAGATTTGGTTGGTGTTGCTTGTAGTTTGACAAACCACTTTATGGAATTTTCTATCACATTGTCCTCAACTGCTACGATCAGCATTATTATTCGTTGGGTTTCAAAATAGTCCAAACTTCAAACCTATGATTTGTGTTCTCATGATTTCAATAGGTTTGTCCATCTTGATAAGGCATCTTGGAGAAAGTCACAAAAGTGGTCAAAAATTCTAACATGTAATAGGGGGAGAGAGAAAGAGACAACAAGGAGGTATTCAAGAAGAGTTAAGAAGTTGTTCTCTACAATGGTAGGTAAACGCCATTTGAAGTCTAGGTGTAAACCAAACCAAGTAGCCTATGCTTACTTCGAAGTCTAGGTGGTAAGTCAGTAGAGTTGGGTAAAATTTTTACTTGTATCTAGCAAGGGATACTTCCTCCATGTTTATATCCTAGTAATTTGTCCCTTGCAACAAGCAGCCTCTATTGCTGTTTTCTGCATGTAGCGAGGTTTAAAAACGATTCATGTGAACTTTATGTGTTGCTTGTTTGCTAAATTGTTCATCATCATTCTTTGTACTCCTTGACATTCTTTCATAAAATCCTCGGGGCACTGAAGCATTCTTTAAATACCGAATCATCTTGCATTGACATTCATCCTTCCCAACAGGATGAAAGATCACATGGGTGGCATTTAATTTCTGACTGATCAATTTGCATAGTTAACATCATATCACTATCAAATAATCTTATAATGCACTTCTAGCTGTAATGATGAAATGACCCATCCAATAGAATTCTACATCGAAACAGGTTAAGGGTATACCAGTTATGAGTGATTAGCGAAACAAGAAAAGGATGATACACAGATCAATAATCTATTTACTTCTTTGTCCAATCTAGGTAAAGGCAGAAAGACATTCAAGCAGTTATGACTCCATATAGCATATTATCTATGAAATGCACAAAAAATAACAATAATGTGCTAAATGATAAACATACTGACACATCACATGTCGAAATAATGACGTCAAACAGAATCATATAATTTGTATTTTTATAGAAAAATTTAAAATGTTACATGAAATTTCCTCCTCTAATCTAATCCCTATAAAGCATTTCTTGCGATCAGAAGTTTTAAACACTAAAATCTGACTTCTGTCTAGAAAAATAAAATAAGAAACAATTAGGTCTGAAGGAATTGCACTAACCAGCAAGAGATATATAGAGATTGAAGGGGATCTTTTGAGAAAGTAGAAGAAGAGATTCTGATCTGTGTTCCTTCCTAGATGTAGCAGGAGCAAGAAAAACAAGATAGGCAAAAACGATTTGACCGATGATTTGTGTGCGTGCTCTTGTGTGTGTGTGTGTGTGAGAGAGAGAGAGAGAGAGAAAGAGAGAAGGCAAATTGGGTGAATTAAAGAGGTAGTTACTGGTAGTAAAATCAACGCAAGTGCACTGAGAGAGAGTGAGAGAGAGGAGAGGAGAGGACACGCTCCTGGTAGAGCCCTGGTACGGGTTTTAAACGAATCAGGTTGATTCATTTGGTGTAGAAAATTTCAAAAGACGAACTTGTTATGCTATTAAACAGGTTACCCAAATTTGACATATTTTATAAATAAGTTATTTTTTGAGTTAACACATAAGATAACATGTTTAATACACATAATTTGTTTTAATATCTGTTTACTACTATTAAATATATCATTTAATTTTTCATTCAAAATTTTAAATAATTTTTTCACCAATAATATATTACATTTCATCAATAAAATTAACTAAAACGCATTCAAGTTACAACCCAAAAATTAAAACAAAAACTATACTATTATAATGTCATAATAATGTTAAAAACTATATTTTTAATTGTTATAGTTGAAATAATAATTAATAAGTAATAATGTTAAGACCACATCAGTCATACATAATAGATAAATTATATTGTTATAAACAGTTTAAATGGGTCTATACTGAATTAGGTTGGATTTGTATTCAAATCACATAAATCTGTTTAAAATATGCGGATTAATCAAGTTAAAATTAGGTTGATCTGATTTTGACATGAATTCGACATTATTTTTTCGTGTTTAAGCATGTTAATTCGTTTTTACCCATTGACCAGTTTAAGCACATAACTCTTTATGCTTTGTAAAGGAGAGAAGTTATGGAAGATTTGACGCCAAAATACATCATTTTTCCTTAGTTACCCTTAGAACTTATCTCACGTGAGTCATGCGTGTGTTTGTCCGGCATAGTAAGCAGCTGAATCGGATGGAAGGGCTTGATTGACACACATTGACAAGTTGAAGGGCTAAATTGACACAAATCAAAGTTGGGGGCTTAATTAACTTAAACTATATAGTTTAAGAACTAAATAGGTAGTTAACTCTTATTTATGTGCTTTGGAAATGAAGACTAAGGAAATTATGAAAAGAGGGAGAACTAATACTATTATTTGCATATAAGATAAGTAATATTTGTATATAAGATAAGTAATATTAGATTGATGGAGTTTTTAAAAAATTTTGAACACTTTATTGAAAATATAATAATAACTATTTTTTAAAGGTAATATAGTCGATCAAAATTTTTTATATAAACTAATATTTATACATATAAAATAGATAATTAAAAGAAATGTTATAAATACATAAGGATATGATAATAATTTAAGTATTTAATTATGAAAGAATATAGTGGTTTTTGCAATATTTTATAAGGGTACAATAGAGATTCAAAAAATTTTCATTTTAATGTACTTTTTGTTAATAGTATCGTATAGGTAGATGTATGCTATGTGTGAGTTATAATGTGTGTTTGGTATCTGCCTTTATCGGAAACAACTAGAAGCGAATCTAATAACACCTATATTTATACTATTTATAAATGTCAGTATTTGTGTGAAAAAATTTTGATTTTTTATTTTATTTTTAATTATTATCNTATATTTATACTATTTATAAATGTCAGTATTTGTGTGAAAAAATTTTGATTTTTTATTTTATTTTTAATTATTATCATAAAATCAATTATATTCACGCATGTTCTTATTAATGTTATTCTTTTTCCTTACCGGTCCTATTAGCTTACAAATTTCATTTGAACCAACTCCCTTCTTATCAACTAACGTTTAGGTTTTTATTTATTCATTTCTTCTATAGAGTTAAATCTTTAATTACAATTATAACTTTGACAACTCTAATGATTATATAATACAGGTATATAAATAACATGATCAATAATTTTATTAACATATAATTGACATATTAGATTCTACTGTCAAATATATTTCATCTATACTTGATTTTTGGGTATTCAACAATATCTTAATATTAATACAAATAATAGTATTACAATCTAATTGATGTCTTTGTTAATAAAAATATAATAAATTGATATAATAAATACTCAATAATGACAATTTTTAAGCTCCACTATAAAAAAACAAANATCTAATTGATGTCTTTGTTAATAAAAATATAATAAATTGATATAATAAATACTCAATAATGACAATTTTTAAGCTCCACTATAAAAAAACAAAGGAAATTTCTAAAAGGGTCGGAGAGATACCTAAAAATGACAGATTAGGTACCCTAAGAGAGATAGAATAGATCAATAATTAAATTTAGTAATAATTAAAAAAGAATTAATTATTTGACATATAATTTATTGTTCAATTTTAATTACAAATATAAGTTAATTTTTTATTNTAATAATTAAACAAGAATGAATTATTTGACATATAGTTTATTGTTCAATTTTAATTACAAATATAAGTTAATTTTTTATAAAAAAAAATTATTTTTATTTAAATATGTTCACGTGCAAATAAATGTCAACATTTATGAAAAACTGCTGATTTTTTATTTTATTCTTAATTATTATTATAAAATCAATTGCTCACATATTTGTTTTCATCCAATTTTTAATGTTTTCAGTCTTTTTTAAATTCTTTTAGACTTTTATTAGTAGTATTTGACTTCTAAATTTTTTTGAACTCATTTATTGGTAGTACACTTACATATAATTTCTATATCTATATTTTATTTATATAAAAAAATAAAATACAATATATATTCTATTATTATATACATGTTGTTGGCAAATTGAATGTTATTGTCAAATATNATATCTATATTTTATTTATATAAAAAAATAAAATACAATCTATATTCTATTATTATATACATGTTGTTGGCAAATTGAATGTTATTGTCAAATATATGTCACATTTATTTATTTTTTAATATGTAATAATATCATAATATTATGATACAAACTATTCAAATATACAAATACTCAAGAATGACAATTTTATAATAAAATTTCACTATAAACAAAAAAGAACATGTTTAAAGAAGTCGAGAAAATGCCTAAAAATTAACAAATTAAGTACTCAAATAAGAGTAGAGTAGATCAATAATTAGGTTTAGTAATGATTAACATAAAATTTAATTATTTGACACATAATTTATTATTCAAATAAATTACAAATATAAATTAATTATTTTATAAATATTATTATTTAAATATATTCACGTACAATGCACGCCATGCATTACTAGTCTCCTCAAAAGGCATCAGGGTTATCATGCAGGGAATCAAATGTGCTCAATTTTATCTAATTGTTTGATTGTTTATGTGATTCGGATGCACAATGAGTTAATCTAATCTATGCATAAAGATAAAAAGATAGTGCGTGAGGTATTTTTAGCTACTGTGGGATATGAGAAAGATTAGATATATGTATTTTTACTTTGTTTGTAGAGGGACATTAAATAATTTTATCTCCAAATTTAATAAAATCTCTCATAAGATACAAAGATTAATTTAGTTAAATTAGTGACTAAATTTGAAAGATGTGACTAATATTAAGAATAATGACAAATACTAAGTGATGGTCCCAGATCACAAATGATGGGTCCAGACTACACTTAAATCAAACATGCAGACCAAATTTAGTTCAAATATACGGGCCAAGTCTATCATATGATTAAGGAAGTTTAGTCGGGTCAACTTCGCTATCTTGAGAGACTCAATTCAACACACGTGGACATCTTTGTGGAACGTATTCATCGGATGCACGTCGCCACCTCCATGCAACTACTTTGATTGTTACGAGAATAGTGCCTCAAACTGTTATAAGACACTTATAAATTGTAAGCCTCATCTTTACAAAAGGGATCACTCACATCTGAGTGTTCTACACTCCTTGAATAATAAAATACTATGGTTACCATAGAACCCTTCATAGTGAAGTAAATCATCCTGACCATACTACTTAATTTGTGTTTACTTGTATTGAGTATTATTCTTAATTACTGTATTAAATGATTGATAAGTGGTGCATAAATACATTTTGTGTGTCGTCACTAAAGATCATTGTCGTGTTGTAGGGGATGATAAAACACTATATTAAGTGTGTAAAGAATAAAGTTTAGCATTATTTAGCTCCATCAAGTTGAGACACTAGTTATTCTCTAATTCACCGTTTTTAGTAACTGAAATAAAAAGTTGAGATGCTAGTTTAACTAAATTGTATTTTTGATCAATCTTAATTTTGTATCTATATATCGCATTCTTAAATGTGACATATATTTTTTGTGGAATTTAATTCTCAATACATCGAATATGATATTTTATTCTTTAAAATATAAATTTGTGAATACGACATTCGAGTACAAATTTAAAATTTGTCGACATTAGAAAATTCAATTTAGCTAAACTAGTCTAAAGACCAAGGCTCATTTTGACCTCATGAGAGATCACCGGAGGTCAATCATATAATAGTTAAGGATCAAGATTTCGTTTTATTGTAATATTTTGATAAATTTGAAAATAGAAACATTTCGATTATATTTTAAAAATATTTTGAAAACAAGATGTAAACAAAGAAAAATTGTAAAAATTTATTTTTAAAAAATTGATTGAAACAGCAAAAATATTCTAAAACACAAGTCAAAATACACTGAAAACTTCAAAATACACAGAAATATCTGTAAATATAAAAATTTTAATATTTAATCATTGAATTCGTTTTCATTTTCATAAAAACGAAAACGTTGGACCATTCCGAAAATGAAATTAGTTCACGTGATTGTTGCCGACGAGGAGCTATAAATATCACCCGGACTTTTACCTTTCGAGTTCGAACTGGACACTCGTCAACTAACTTTGGATCGATGAGCGTCGATTTTAATTCGGGTTCAAGTTGAAGCATCTAAATTTACGGAGGTTTAAGATTTAATACAATGGAACGGAACGTATCTACTTGATGCTTAATAGCAATTAGTCCGTTTATCACTTCCTTTTCCTGAAGGTGGGGGGAAGAAAAAGGGTAGAAGAAGACAGAAAAGGCCGTGTCTGGATTTGGGGAAGCCATGAAACCTGTCATTTTTTCGTTTTTTTTTTTTGAAACCTGTCATTGATCAACTATCCTGTGCTTCAAAGTTCTGACACAAAATGGTCAGCTGAGCCAATGGAATTCACAGCACCACACCCGAAAACAGTTCTATTTCATATTAACACTTCCTTCAACAACCATAGAAAACCTCATCCATACATGACCTGCAACACACACATCAGTCCCAGGGTAAGCACCCATCGTCCCTGTCCCTCCAAGCTTTCAATTCCAATTCAGTTGCTTCTACTCAGACCCCAGTACAAACAACCCCAACCCATCAAATCACCCACCAAGAAAAGCACCACCACCTCAGACGTTTTGCGTTTGATGAACAGTTTGAACCTTCCCATACCCAAAGACATCTACATTTCCCTCATCAAAGAATGCACCGAAACCGGAGACCTTAACGGAGCCATGGAACTAGATGCCCATCTCAACCAAAGTAGTTTTCGCCACCATTTGCCATTGCTTAACCGCCTCCTGATTATGTATTTGTCTTGTGGTTTTATCGAAAATGCCCACCAATTGTTTGATAGAATGCCCATTAAAGATTTGAACTCTTGGGCTGCAATGATTTTCGCTTATGTGGATGAGGAAAAGTATGAGGAAGCTATACATTTGTTCATAAAAATGCAACACATATACCAATACCATTGTAATGAAGGAATTCTCAAATTTCCGGTTTCATGGATTGTGGTATGCATTTTACAGGCATGCGTTAGTACAATGAACTTGGAGTTTGGGAGACAAATACATGGCTGGTTAATGAAGGCAGGCTATTCCAATGATCTGTTTTTGAGCAGCACCTTGGTTAGCTTTTACGGGAAATTGGGATGCTTAGAAGGTGCTGACTTTGTTTTTGATCAAACTTCTGGACGAAACACTGTTGTTTGGACGGCTTACATTGCCAATTATTGTAAGGAAGAGCGTTTCGATGAAGTTATTGGTGTGTTTAAGGAGATGGGGAGGGAAGGAGTGAAGAAGAATAGCTTTACGTTTTCTAGTGTTCTCAAGGCCTGTGGAAAGTTGAGGGATGATGGATACTGTGGTCGACAAGTCCATGCCAACACGATAAAATTAGGGGTTAATTTGAAAAGTTATGTGCAGTGCGGAATGGTTGACATGTATGGGAAATTTGGGTTAGTGAGAGATGCTAGAAGGGTGTTTGAGATGAATGGTGTAAAGAAAAATGCTGCATGCTGGAATGCAATGCTTAACGCTTACATACAACATGGATGTTGCATTGAGGCTGTTAAGGTACTTTATGAGATGAAGGGAGGTGGCTTAGAACCAAGGGAATCATTGGTCAATGAAGTGCGGTTTGTTTGTGGTAGTACAAATCTGGAAAATAAGTTCGATAAGATGTTTTAATAGAATTTGTATTTGAATGCAGCTGGAATGCCAGGTTTTCCTCTGTTAACTGCTCCCAATCACTGGCTGGTGGTTCTTATCTTTTCTATGGAACTTTGGAAGCATCCTGGCATGGCAATTCCACAATTGGCTATACCTGGGATGGATATTGATACTTGTTTTTGATAGATTGCTATATTTCTGGAGATTTTACATTCTTTCAAGGCTTCAGATATGAGAGATTGATTGCCATATTTCTGGGTGTTGGAGCAGCATCTTTCTGATGCAGCAAGTGTAGAAATTGCAATAGGTATGTGAACGGTAGTCTTGGCTGAGTGTGTCTATAATTTGTATATTAAGAATTTGGCGCAGTGGTTAAGTTTATTCCATTTATCACCTGGGTATCANATGCATCCTTCAATTAATTCTTCGTTAAATAACTCGAGTTGGTAATGGATCAGACTAGTCCACTAGTCAATGGTTGAGGTGACACCTTACATCAGTTTCGTTTTCTGGTCAACAGCCCAGACCATACTAGTAAGACCATATATATGTATATGCATGAGAGTGTGTGTACTATAATTTATGCACCCCTCTTTCGGGCTTCTCTGTAGCTGTCTACGCGTGGTTTATGCTTTGCTATAGGTGCAGTTTTCAAAAGTTATAATAGTTTTCAAAAAAACTAGGCCTAGCAATGAGTTAGGTCAGATCAAGTCAAGCCAGGTGAGATTCATATCATGTCTTAGTTTTGTTATGTCAATATTTTGTCAACCCAATGTATTGCATCAGATGTGCTTCGTGTCATATTTGATTTGAATCACGTATTCATAATATTTTCTCAATTTTATATCAATCTATTTTGCAAGTGAGTTTAGAAGTATACTCGCTTATCACTTGGACTCATTTAAACTAAATCTAAACCCCATATTAGTTACGTATCATACTTGCACATCATGTCTGAAATTATTATGCTTAGTCTAAACTCAATGTCTTTTGAACGAACGTAAATTAGGAAGCAAGCAGTCAGTGACAAACTATAAGTTTGAATTAAATCAAGCCTATGTTGTGAAATTGAATACTATGAAGTTCTTATCTTAATATTAAGATTTCATTCATAAATTTTATCACAACAATGGAGGGAGGAAAAAGTCGAACCACTGATCTGTAGGAGGGCTTTATCATTGTTGGTTGTGGTGTTCCAAATATAGTAGAATCACTTATTGAAGTTTTTGATTTAAAATAAGTAAAATAGTAACAAACAGGTATGAAACACGAAANTGTGGTAGTACAAATCTGGAAAATAAGTTCGATAAGATGTTTTAATAGAATTTGTATTTGAATGCAGCTGGAATGCCAGGTTTTCCTCTGTTAACTGCTCCCAATCACTGGCTGGTGGTTCTTATCTTTTCTATGGAACTTTGGAAGCATCCTGGCATGGCAATTCCACAATTGGCTATACCTGGGATGGATATTGATACTTGTTTTTGATAGATTGCTATATTTCTGGAGATTTTACATTCTTTCAAGGCTTCAGATATGAGAGATTGATTGCCATATTTCTGGGTGTTGGAGCAGCATCTTTCTGATGCAGCAAGTGTAGAAATTGCAATAGGTATGTGAACGGTAGTCTTGGCTGAGTGTGTCTATAATTTGTATATTAAGAATTTGGCGCAGTGGTTAAGTTTATTCCATTTATCACCTGGGTATCACAGGTTTAAGTTGCGAAAATAATCTTTGTACATAGGTCTAGACAGCATACATATCTAGTTCTCGTCGATCTCCAAAGTGGTGAAAGCCTCATACATTAGGCTGTCTTTTCTATTTATGTTGTTGCTGTTGTAACTTGTAACTGGTGATAGGATGAAGTGTAGCATTTAATGAATTGCCGATGGGTGAGTATGCATGTATGACATCATTTTTATATCCTTCGGCCTGAAGTGAATACGAAGGAATTGTCGGTGAGTTATCTGCTGATGTATGNGCTTCTCTGTAGCTGTCTACGCGTGGTTTATGCTTTGCTATAGGTGCAGTTTTCAAAAGTTATAATAGTTTTCAAAAAAACTAGGCCTAGCAATGAGTTAGGTCAGATCAAGTCAAGCCAGGTGAGATTCATATCATGTCTTAGTTTTGTTATGTCAAAATTTTGTCAACCCAATGTATTGCATCAGATGTGCTTCGTGTCATATTTGATTTGAATCACGTATTCATAATATTTTCTCAATTTTATATCAATCTATTTTGCAAGTGAGTTTAGAAGTATACTCGCTTATCACTTGGACTCATTTAAACTAAATCTAAACCCCATATTAGTTACGTATCATACTTGCACATCATGTCTGAAATTATTATGCTTAGTCTAAACTCAATGTCTTTTGAACGAACGTAAATTAGGAAGCAAGCAGTCAGTGACAAACTATAAGTTTGAATTAAATCAAGCCTATGTTGTGAAATTGAATACTATGAAGTTCTTATCTTAATATTAAGATTTCATTCATAAATTTTATCACAACAATGGAGGGAGGAAAAAGTCGAACCACTGATCTGTAGGAGGGCTTTATCATTGTTGGTTGTGGTGTTCCAAATATAGTAGAATCACTTATTGAAGTTTTTGATTTGAAATAAGTAAAATAGTAACAAACAGGTATGAAACACGAAAGAGTTACACATAATTTGTTTGTTTAAACAATATAAATACTAACCCAATTGTAGAACATGAACTATTATTGAACTATAGGTAGATCAAGACTAGTGTTTGACACTACGTCCTTAAGGCATATTTCGCCCCCACACACGGTGCTTATGGAATACCGAGCGTCTGCCTCCTAGGATATAATGATCTTTACACGAACAGAAGTAGCACTCCAATCTGCTCGTCCAACAAACCAATATTGTGTTGTGTACTCTATCTAAATGCACTGTCTTAATGCCGAAATGTAGAATGTTTAATGCCTTAATGGACTGATTCATTGAATGAATAAAATGAATGCATGAACTGGGTATTTATAGATAGTCTGGTGACTGTTCAAACAGCCACCATACTAAAGGACACAATCCAGAAACAAAAAGTCGACCAGTCAGTGGACACCTTTAATAACTGTTCTATATGAACAGTCATAATTCAATTTTGGACCGATCCAGTGGGTACCGAACTAATTTCGGGTTAAGAAATTCTCGCTCATTAATTAAATGAATTTTATTCAAAAATATAAGGCTTGGTCTAAACCACACCCGAGCCCGACCCGGCCCAGGCCGGGTCATGGCCAGGCGGGCGAGCAGCGCGTGCGTAGTTGAACCGAAGGCATGTAGGTGCTCACTCCGCTTATAAAACTGTGGTACCCTTTGGGGTCCAATCCCATAGAGCAAACTTGACCTATATATGCTTATGTTGAATTTCTTCCTTAACCAATGTGGGATTAGTGTCACATCCCACATTGCACTTCCTTTATTTTCATGTTTTCAGAGAGTTACTTTGGAGCCTATTTTCTCATTCATTTCTTACTCGATTTGAGCAAGTGAATATATTATATTATTTACCTCACGGAGTAGAATATGAACCCATAAAATTTTATTTAAAATAACAATTGGGTCCCATTTTAATTTAGACTCAAAGTCGGCCAAAAACTCAGTTTTTACACTCAAAAAACTGTTTTGGTCCAACAATCCCCCACATGAATGGAAAATTGGTTGTTAGTATACAAATGATAATACTGACACACTATAGAGAATACATCTTTAAAAAAATCATGCATCGAGATAAGTAGCTTTTGGCCTTGAACCTTCCCTAGTAAAAAGCTCATCGGACTTACCGGCTAAATAGTGAATGTGATGTCTTGAACTATTCAGCTATTTGATAAATCAGATCAAATAAACTTCACACAATCTCTTTCCTAACATAATTGGTTCTTATGATTGTGTTCATTTTGGCCCTGAAAAACTACTGGTTTTCATGAGTGCTTTAGAGGATTTAGCCTTTACAAATTCTCATAGAAGCGGCCCCTTCACACCCATATATGTGACTCCTATTAGGAATATCCTGCAATATCCCACTTGAATTTACCAAGGTATAAGAGTTATTCAAAGCATAACTTACCCTAATAAACTTTGTAGGCAGCACTAGGTTATCATAGGAATAGTACCCTAAAGAGTTAGTGCTTCTTTTGAATCACGCATAACTCGGTTGTCTCGTTGAACCTAGATCTTGGGATCTCCAGTTAACTAGGTTAGGTTGCCATTAAGGTGACTCTTGTGTTATAGACTTTAATCTCATTCCCATCGATGTGCAATTTACTTGCTCTCTTGTCAAACCTTTTGTAAACGGATCCACTAGATTATCCTTTGACTTTATATAATCAATGGAAATAATCCCATTTGAGAGCCATTGCCTAACAGTATTATGTCTACGACGTATGTGTACAGACTTACTATTATACATGTCACTCTGTACCCCACCAATTACAGAATGGCTATCGCAATGTATACAAATTGCTGGCATAGGTTTAGGCCATATTAGAATATCTTCTAGAAATTGGCGAAACCACTCAGCTTCCTTTCCTGCTTTATCTAAAACAATAAATTCAGATTCTATTGTGGATCCGGCAATACACGTTTGCTTAGAGGATTTTTAAGATACAGTTGCACCACCAACTGTAACAATATAACCACTTGCGAATTTTGTATCCTTCATATCAAATATCCAGTTTGCATCACTATACTCTTCAAGTACAGCTGAATATCTTGTATAGTGCAATCCAAACTTTAGGGTATATCTTAAGTATCTAAGAACCCTGATAATTGTCTTCCAATGGTCTACTCCCGGATTACTTGTATATCTACTCAATTTACTAACTAAGTATGTTATATCCGGTCTAGTGCAGTTCATAACATACATTGGACTGCCAATAATACGAGAGTAGTCCAATTGTGATATGTTTTGACCAATATTTTTAGACAAATGAAGATTTGTATCAACTGGTGTTCTAGCAATGCTACTTTCATATTTGTCGAACCTTTCAAGTATTTTCTCAATATAATGTGATTGAGATAATATAAGTCCACCATATGTTCTAAAAATTTTAATTTCTAATATAACATCTGTAACACCCAAATCTTTCATGTCAAACTTACTGGACAACATTTTCTTGGTAGTTATAATAATATTATTATTACTACTTAAAATAAGCATATCATCCACATATAGACAAACAATGACATATTCATTATTTGTGTCTTTAATATAGACACGTTTATCACATTCATTAATTGTGAAATCATTTAACATCATTACCTTGTCAAATTTCTCATGTCATTGTTTTGGTGTTTGCTTTAAACCATAAAGTGATTTAACAAGTCTAAACACTTTCTTTTCTTGTCCCGAAGAAACAAACCCTTCAGGTTGTTCCATATAAATTTCCTCATTTAAGTCACCATTTAAGAAAGTTATTTTTATATCTATTTGGTGTATCTCAAGATTATGCAATATTGCAATAGCTATGAGCATACAAATAGATGTTATTCTCGTGACAGGAAAATATGTATCAAAGTAATCAAGACCTTCCTTTTGTTTATAACCTTTAGCTACAAGGCTAGCCTTGTACTTATTAATTGATCCCTCACTTTTCATTTTCATCTTTAAAATCTATTTACAATCTAATGGTTTACTCCCTGGAGGAAGATCTACCAACTTTCAGGTGTGATTTTGCATGATGGATTCAATTTCACTGTTTACAGTTTCTTTCCACATAGGTGCTTCAGGAGTGGACATTGTTTCATTGAAGCTTTGAGGCTCATTTTCTAACAAATATGTTAGAAAATTTGGACCATAGGACTTGAAAGTCCTTACCCTCTTACTGCGTCTAAGTGTCTCTTTACTTTCTTCATTTATAGACTCATTGTCTATATTGCTAGTCGCAGTATCATGAGCTCTTTTAAGAGAACTCCCATCACATGTATTTTTACTAGGAAAGATATTTTTAAAAAATGATGCATTTCTTGACTCAATGATTGTATTGACATGTATATCAGGAATATCAGATTTATGCATAAGAAAACGATATGCACTGCTATTTATTGCATAACCAATAAATATACAATCAATAGTCTTAAGTTCTATTTTAATCTTTTTGAGAATATGAACCATCACTTTAGCCAAACATTCCCATATTTTTAAATATTTGTAGGAAGGACTCCTTTCTTTCCATAAATCATAAGAGGTGTTGTCTAACTTCTTGTGGGGTAGTCCATTTAAAATATAATATGCTGAAAGCAAAGCTTCCCCCCACAAGTTTTGAGGTAATCCTGAAGTAATCAACATGACATTCATCATCACTTTCAAAGTTCTATTTTTACGTTCANTTTTCTAACAAATATGTTAGAAAATTTGGACCATAGGACTTGAAAGTCCTTACCCTCTTACTGCGTCTAAGTGTCTCTTTACTTTCTTCATTTATAGACTCATTGTCTATATTGCTAGTCGCAGTATCATGAGCTCTTTTAAGAGAACTCCCATCACATGTATTTTTACTAGGAAAGATATTTTTAAAAAATGATGCATTTCTTGACTCAATGATTGTATTGACATGTATATCAGGAATATCAGATTTATGCATAAGAAAACGATATGCACTGCTATTTATTGCATAACCAATAAATATACAATCAATAGTCTTAAGTCCTATTTTAATCTTTTTGAGAATAGGAACCATCACTTTAGCCAAACATTCCCATATTTTTAAATATTTGTAGGAAGGACTCCTTTCTTTCCATAAATAATAAGAGGTGTTGTCTAACTTCTTGTGGGGTAGTCCATTTAAAATATAATATGCTGAAAGCAAAGCTTCCCCCCACAAGTTTTGAGGTAATCCTGAAGTAATCAACATGACATTCATCATCACTTTCAAAGTTCTATTTTTACGTTCAGTAATTCTATTTTGTTGAGAAGTATAAGGCGCAGAAGTTTGGTGAATAATACCATGTTCTTGATAGAATCGATCAAAAGGTACATCATATTCAGCACCTCGATCACTTCTTATTGCCTTAATCTTTTTGTCAAGTTGATTCTCAACCTCATTCTTATAGTGCATAAATTTTTCTAATGCTTCATCTTTACTCCTTAGTAAATATACATAGCAATATCTTGTGCAATCATCAATAAATGTAACAAAGTATTTTTTCTCACCTCTAGTTTTAACATATTTCAAATCACATGTATCACTATGAATTAATTCTAGAGGTTCAGTACTTCTTTCAATATTATGAAATGATGCTCTAGTTAATTTTGATTCAACACATGCCTCACATTAATGATTTGCATCAATATTGAATTTAGACAATAATTCTAAATTCATTAATTTACGCATAGTATCAAAATTAACATGTCCTAATCTACCATGTCATACATTGAAAAACTCAAGCATATAAGCAAAAGATGTGTTCTTTTTATTAAAATCAGATACAATTGTCATTACATTCATCTTAAAGAGCCCATCGCTCATATATCCCTTACCCACATAAATCTCACTCTTGGTGAGTACAAATTTATTGGACTCAAAAACCAACCTAAAATCCTCCTTACTCAACAACAATCCAGACACAAGATTCTTTTGAATTTCTGAAACATGTAACACATCATTGAGAGTAAGTTCTTTTCCAGAAGTCATCTTTTAATGTAACCTTTACTTTGCCTTCAACTTTGGAAGTGGAGGAATTCCCATGAAGAGTTGTTCTCCATCACTCATTGCTTCATATGAAGAGAACATCTTCTTATCTGAACATGTGTCCAGTGGCCCCGGTGTCCACCCACCATTCCTTGGTATTTTCCACCAAGTTCACTTTAGATACTACAGCAGAAAAACTTATGTTAGAAAAATTTTCAGAAAATTTTTCTACCTCGGTTATATTGGCTTGGGCAGCCTTCCTTTTGTGGTTCCCTTGTGCTTTACGGCTTCGACAATTCTTTCCATGATGCCCCGATTTATTGTACACAAAGCAGTTGCCTTTGAACCTTTTGGAATCACCACCCTTGGCCCTTTATTGGTCAACATACTTTCTTTTCTTGTTGGTTTTATGTCCCTCTTCAATTATATGTGTCTTTGACTCCATGAAATGATTGCCAAATTTTTTTTCGGAGACTATTATCCTCCTCAATCCTCAATCTCACGATCAAGTCTTCAAGTTTCATTTATTTGTGTTTGTACTTCAAATAATTTTTGAAGTCTTTCCAATTTAGCGGTAATTTTTCAATAATTGCAGCCACTTGAAAAGATTCACTAAGCACCATCCCTTCGGCATGAATCTTATGTAGGATCACTTGAAGATCTTGAACTTGATTTATGATAGTCTTGAAATCCACCATTTTGTAGTCAAGGAATCTGCCCACAACAAATTTCTTCATTCCGGCATCTTCCGTCTTGTATTTCTAATCCAAGGATTCTCACAGCTCTCTAGCCGTCTTGATTGGACTATACACATTATATAATGTGTTATCCAATCCATTGAGGATATAATTTTTGCATAGAAAATTATAATGCTTTCATGCATCCACCGCAGCAACAACTTGACAGTCAATCTCATTCTCACTATAAACAGAAGTATCCTCACAAAGAAACCTTGCAAGATTCAATGTAGTAAGATAGAACAACATTTTATGTTGTCATCTCTTGAAGTCGTTCTCATTGAACTTTTCGAATTTTTCCCCATGAGACACATGAATAGGAACAGAAATAGACATGACAGACACAACATGATTTGTAGTAGCAGGAACATTATTATCATTTGTTGTCATTTCTGATAAACAAAGATTTTAGACTATTTAAAATAGGAAAGCAATAACACTTTTCAAAGTAAGTTATTAAAACAGATTCAATGTCACCGTTTTGTGTAACACAGAAACAGAGTCACTGTTTGATGTAACTATTTGTAATAGAGTCACTGTTTTGGTGTAACAAAGTTACTGTTTGGTGTAATAGTTTGATGTAACTGTTTGAATTTAAACACAAAAAACAGAATATACAATTTTTCACAAATTTTCAAGTATGTTCAAAATATCACAGATTGTAAACAAAACAAGTTTTAACAATTTGTACTATTTTAGAATAGTCCAAACATTAAAACATGCATCAGAAACACAGTAAGCAACTATACAAATTCATAAATCTGTCTTAAGATTGTTGGTTGTGGTGTTCCAAATATAGTAGAATCACTTATTGAATTTTCTGATTTGAAATAAGTAAAACAATAACAAATAGGTATGAAACATAAAAGAGTTACAACAAAGAGTTACACGTAATTTGTTTGTTTAAACAATATAAATACTAACCTGATTGCAGAACATAAATTGTTATTGAACTTTAGGTAGATCAAGGCTAGTGTTTGACACTATGTTCTTAAGACAGATTTCGCCCCCTACACGGTGCTTATGGAATACCGAGCGTCTGCCTCCTAGGATACAATGATCTATACACGAACAAAAATAGCACTCCAATCTGCTCGTCCAGCAAATCAATATTAAAATGAATGTATGAACTGGGTATTTATAGATAGTCTAGTGACTGTTCGGACAGCCACCATACTAAAGGACAAACCATACAAAAGGACCACACCCGCACCCGAGCCTGGCCTGGTCGGGTCGTGGTCGTGGTGAGACAAGCAGGAGGTGCGCGCGCGTGTGGTTGAACCGAAGGCATGTAGGTGTTCGCTTCGCTCATAAAATTATGATACCCCTTGGGACCCAATCTCATAGAACAAACTTGGCCTATATATGTCCATGTTGAATTTCTTCCTCAACCAATGTAAAATTGGTGTCACATCCCACATTGCACTTTCTTTATTTTCATGTATCAAGAGGGTCATTTTAGAGCTTATTTTCTCATTCATTTCTTACTCGATTTGAGCAAGTGAATATACTACATTATTCTCCTCATGAAGTAGAATATGAACCCACAAAATTTTATTTAAAATAACAATCGGCTCCTATTTTTAATTTAGGAGGTAGCACTGTAAGACATTCAAAGAAAGACATTCAAAAGGAGGTAGCATTGTAATAGAACCAAAAGTACACAAGCACCATGCACAATAGTAGTAATATGTAGTAGGTTCACAAGAGGATTCTTCGTCAACTGCAAAAGAAAAATTCAAACAATTATAATTAGTAAAAATCTACCGAACCGATTCGATTAAAAAAAAAAATTAAGCACAAGTTGTGGCGTAAAAGCTTCAAGTTACAACTCAATGACACCCAAAAATTGTATATCTTAATTTTTTTTTATCAATCTCAAATTGACCATAATAAGTTATATAAATTTGGCATGTTTGATATGTAGATCTAATTTTGTGGGCTATATTTATATGGTCCCTTCCCCTTGAAATAATTTAAATCAAATCTTTAAACTTTATGAAGTCAATCAACTTCCTTACACCATCTAAGTGGCCCCATGACCATACCACAGTCATATTAACATAGTAGTAATAGTAATTTTTCTTTCAAAAACCACAAAAGAAAGAGGTAGATTTACGCACTTGAAGAGACTACTTCCTTGACTCGAACCCAACCTTATATATTGTAGTGTATGTGTATATATAGACACATGTTATTATATATACTTCTTGTTGAGAATCAACTAACCTGATATCATTGCGTATTGAAGATCGAAGAATAACATCGCTGATGGAGTACAACTCAGATACAACATTACTAATGTTCATTCGTTCTTCTACGGAGTGTTTTGAACAGGCAACATCAACTCCAAACAACGAAATCAGCCACTAGTGATGATCCTTTTGAATTCTACAACTGAGGCGTTGATGTCTTCTAGTCTGAGTACTACTGTTGGCACTACTTGTAATCTCTTCCTCTTCCTTGAACTCCTCAACAAGTATTGGATCCATAATCTCTGCTACTCGATCAGGCAAAGCTGCCACAACATAGTTATGAAGGTTTAATCCATCTCTAAACATGTTGTCTGTAGGCCTCTTCCCTGTGAACATTTCCAACAGAAGGATTCCAAAGCTATAGAGATCGCCCCATCGCCACCACCACCATCATCGTTGCCGCCACTACCATCACCACCGTCACCGTCGTCGTCGCTGCCACCACCATCATTGTCGCCACCGCGGTCACCACGATCATTGCCAACCACCACAACAATCTCCGTCTCCTACCACCACCATTGCTGCTCACCACCACTACAAACCAATGCTTAAATTTCTTTATCTCTTTTCTATATTTGTGATTTGATTTTGGATATAAATATAAATATGTTTATTGTTTATCATTTTTTATTACTCTATTGCCTTTAGGCACAGACAATAACTAGTATATATATATATGAAAGAGAAGAAAAATAACAAAAAAGAATGAATTAGACAACATTGTAAAGTAAAAATTATTTATTACCTGGAGCAGCATAACCAGTCGATCCTCTTGCACCAGTAGAACTTGTTGAACTTATTGACACATTTTGGGTGGTGGGTGTTAGAAGGAATCTTGCTATACCAAAATCACATACATGGCTAACCAACTCCCTGTCTAGAAGAACATTGCTTGGCTTTATATCCAAGGATGGATTTATTGGTGGGCTGAAGCCCAGGGTAAAAAAAAAATAAAAAATTTACCCTTAAGTACCAGCCCAACCCTCTCCCAAAAAAAAATTCCATCCAACATAACTAACCCAACCTAGCCCACTGCAAAGCTTCTCCAATCGGTCTCTCTCAGTCACTTCCCCCATGTCCTGTCTCTTCTCTCTCAATCTCAGGCGAATCACTTCCCCGAATCTTCGGAGAAGCAACGGCTCCATGGCAGGCGGTGAGTCCCTCTGTGCAAACACCCTGGTTTGCGGGCTTCTTGAATCACACACAGGTTTGTTTTTTTCTCTGGTTGACGGACCACGGTGCTTCAGATTTCTCTGCAACTACAACTACAACTACAACGACTACAGATTTCTTGTTTGTGGGCTTCTTGAATCACATATAGGTATTGATTTTCTCTGCTTTAGATTTCTTGTTTTCCATATCCATTGTTTGTGATGTGCCGAACAAAGCTTTGTCACTAAGTGGGATTACCGATTACGGTTGCGGATATGCTTTGTCACTTAGTTCTTTTTGAACAAATCCCCTTTAACAAATCCCCTGTTCAATCCGCAGAGCCACATCAAAAAGAACAAATCCCACTTAGTGCTAATTAGGGGATTTGTTCAATAAGTTGTTTTTTCTTCAATAAGCTTTGTTCTTTTTGATGTGGCTCCGCCCTTGTTTGTTATCAGAGCTCTGAAGAAGTTGTGTCTAAGAAGATTAGACTCTCACCCGAGTTCAATCTACAAGTTTTGAACTTATATGTTCAGTTTTGGTTCTTCTAATAATTGGATTTTCATTCTTGTGCAGTCTTCTATATGTGATTTATGGGTTTTTATTGTTGCATTGTGAGTGAGTCTTTGATTCTTGATATTGATTACACTTGGTTCTTTTTCTTTTTGATGTGGTAGAATCAGGGAGTTAAAGATTTTATTTTTGATGCCCACCTAAAATAAAGCTATATGAAGGGTAATAAACTGTAAAATTTTAAAAACCTAAAAGAGGTCAAAGTATATTTAGTCCTAGACTGCCTGTAGACAAGTACCAATCATATTATTCTTCATTTCTTGAAATAAAGATGCTTTATTATTCAATTTTTCTGAAATGACATAAAAATTAAGGTGATTATATCATAAGTGTGAAATATGTACTTAATTGACCATCATAAAATATTGTCCCACAGCAATAGGTAGTGCTGGGCCTCTGGTTACTCTCTTGTATCCTCAATTTAGCTATGAAACCCACTTAGTGCTAAAGATTGTTTATTTGATTGAATTTATGGTGTTGTAGTTGGTTTGTTCAAGACACAACGTGCTCAGGTAAGGGGAAGTGGTGAAACTAACCATATGCTTGGTAAAGAAACTTGTCAGTCTCATAAGCAACATTCACCTCTGATTGACTCTTCAATTGCTGGGAGAACGGTAAAAAGCTAACTCGAGAAATATCCATTGTTCATTTGTTTGTGTTCATATGTATGTTTAATATGTATATTTCTCCATTGTTTGTGTTCATATGTATGTTTAATTTCTTGCTTTCTCTATCCAATGATTGTGTAACACAAAAATAGATTTTTGGGGCAGAGGAACATAAAATTAGATTTGGTAATGAAATGTGTGAGGCCTAGCAATATCTATATGTCTCTTGTAGATTTTTGGGGCTAGGTGATTCTTGTTAATTTGTTTCTCTAGTATACGTCTTTAATTTTCAACCCTTCTCTACTTTATTAGAATGAAAAATCAAGAACGAAAAAGAGCAAAAATAAATTTTTCGTTCTTCAAAAAGAAAAGTAGGGAATCAACATCAAATTCTAGTCTTGAACCTTTGAGTCTAGTAGAAACATCAACAAGTGTTGATGTTCCTATGATTCCTGCAGCTGTTGAACCTCAAGGTCTTCAACCTCAAACAAAAATTTTAAGAATTCCTTTTGATGAGAATAAACTTGAACGAGATCCCGCATTGCGTATTCCGATATGGAAACATCCTGCTTATAATCAAGATGACGTTAGATGTGCATATATAAAGTGGGGACCAAATCAACCTATCTTGGCTGAGTATCCGAGGACTAAAATTGGAGTTCAAAATCGAAGATTTCAGGAAAGTTGGTACAAAAAATTTCCATGGCTAGAGTATTCTGTTTCAAAAGATGCGGCATTTTGATTTTCGTGCTTTATTTTTCAAGGTCATGAACCTCTACATCCTGCATTTACCGTTGATGGTTTTAGTAGCTGGAAGAGAGTGAATAATGAGGCCAAATGTATTTTCTTGTCACATATGGGAGGAGGTCCTGCTTCCACACACAATAATGTTGTGAGAAATGTTGAGGTGTTGAAGAATATATTAGTGCACATTGATAAAGTTATGAATATTCAAAGTTTAGAAGAAATAAAGAGAAATCGATTACATCTTAAGGCTACCATTGATAGTGTTCGATGACTTACTTTACAGGGATGTGACTTGAAAGGTCGTGATGAAACTGTAATGTCAAAGAAGCGTGGTAATCTAATTGAGATGATTAGTTTGATGGCAAAGTTGAATGTTGAGATAAATGATGTTGTCTTAGAGAAAGTTCCAGGAAATGCAAAGTATACGTCTCCTATGATCCAAAAAGATATTTTGCATATTCTAGCTACTAAAGTAAGAGAAAAAATCCGTGAAGAAGTTGGAAATGCCAAGTTTTGTATTTTGATTGATGAAGCAAAGGATGCATCAAATAAAGAACAGATGTCAATTGTTCTGAGATTTGTTGATGTTCAGGGTTTTTTACAGAAGAGATTTTTTGAGATTGTGCATGTTAAAGATACCACTTCTTTAACTCTTAAGAAGAAAATATCAAAAGTTCTTACTCGTCACAATTTGCAAATTTGAGATTTACGAGGTCAGGGATATGATGGTGCTAGCAACATGCGTGGTGTATTTAATGGATTACAAGCTTTGTTTCGTAATGATTGTGAGTATGCATACTGTGTTCATTGCTTTGCTCATCGTTTACAACTTGCATTAGTTACAACTGCTGAAGATGCGATTTCAATATGACAAATTCTTTTCCAAATTGACATGCATTTTCAATCTTATTAGTGTTTCTCCTAAGCGTCATACAGAACTGCGATCTCCCAAGCTACTGAGATTGAAAGGGGGATAGCTTGTGGTGAACGAGAAACTGGTAAAGGGGCTAATTAGATGGGTACTTTGCATCGAGCTGGTACTACTCGTTGGAGCTCACATTTTGAATCCATTTGCGGTCTGATAGATATGTATGATGCTATCATTAGTGTGTTTGAATGTATGGTTAACGAAGGATCTTCAAATACAATTCGTGGGGAAGCTGATGGTTCTTTAATGGCAATGAAGTCCTTCGATTTCATATTCATATTGCATCTTATGCCCAAGATTATGGGGATTACGGATATGCTTTGTCGGGTATTGCAGCATAAATCATTAAATATTTTGAATGCAATGAATTTAGTCTCATCGACAAAATCATTGCTTCAAACCTTGCGAGCAGAAGATTTTGATTATCTCCTTGGCCATGTGAAAACAGTTTGCATGAAATTTGATGTCAATATACCTGATATGAGCACTCAGTACAAAGGTGCAAGACGTTCATGTCAACAGTATGATAACATTACAGTTGATCATCACTATCACATGGACTTATTTAATGCTACGATTGATCATCAATTAGAAGAGTTACATAGTAGATTCAATGAAGAGACAATGGAATTGCTTATGCTCAGCTTTGCTTTAAATCCGCGGGACAACTTTGAATCTTTCAATCCTGATCGCATTTGTTTACTTGCTCAGAAGTTTTATGCAGCTGATTTTGATAGACAAGACATGCATCATTTGAAATGTCAACTGGATCATTATCAATTTGATGTGGTTCGCCATGAGTGATTTCAAAATATGTCTACAATTTCAAAATTATGTCGTGGTTTAGTAGAAACAAATAAGGTAGAATCCTACAATTTGATTGATAGGTTGATTCGTTTTATTTTAACTCTTTCTGTTTCTACAGCAACTTCAGAAAGAACATTTTCAGCCATGAAACATGTCAAAAGTACTCTTTNTTCTGTTTCTACAGCAACTTCAGAAAGAACATTTTCAGCCATGAAACATGTCAAAAGTACTTTTGTAACAAGATGGAAGATGAGTATTTGACTGATTCGTTAGTTGACTACATTGAAAGAGAAATAACGAAAATAATCGATACAGATTTCATAATAGATGCTTTTTGTTTTAGGAAGGATCGAAGAATCCAATTTCATTAGTAAGTATTTATGAGTTTACATTTGTATTTTATTAGTCATATAAATGCTTAGTTTAGCCCGGGATAAACAAATATCCTGGCTCCGCCCTTGTTTATATCACGATGAACTATTGGTTCGGGGATACCATGGTGAAGATAATCCAGTGCACANGAAAATAATCGGTACAGATTTCATAATAGATGCTTTTTGTTCTAGGAAGGATCGAAGAATCCAATTTCATTAGTAAGTATTTATGAGTTTACATTTGTATTTTATTAGTCATATAAATGCTTAGTTTAGCCCGGGATAAACAAATATCCTGGCTCCGCCCTTGTTTATATCACGATGAACTATTGGTTCGGGGATACCATGGTGAAGATAATCCAGTGCACAAGCAACATCAATGCCAATGTTTACTCTCTGAAGAAGGTTTAACTTCCAAATCTTCAATCTGATTAGGATGTAGATACCCCTCTAGACTGCCATTTTCCATGAATTCATAAACCAGAGCTTTAAAATCATTGCCCCGATAATCAATGCCCGAACATGCAGTTAACACCTTCACAAGATTTCGATGTCTAATACTCCTCAACGTCTCACACTCTGCTATGAAACTCTTGGAAGCTCCATGATGTGATAGGTTAAGTACCTTCACAGCAATAATTGTTCCATCAGGATCAAGAATTCCTTTATACACAGACCCGAAGCTACCCATACCAATCAAATTGGTTGTAGAGAACCCATTAGTCGCTTGAAGGAGACTTTGATAAGACACTTTCAAGAGTGAGTTTCCTATTAAATCTGATGAAGATTTTTTGTTGGTTTTTCTAAACCGAGAGATGAATAGAAAACCCAGGGCAAGAGTTAGTCCTAGCAGCCCAGAAACTATAGAGATTACAAGTTTAAAGGTAAAAGTCAAGAAGATGTTCTTAGAACGTCTAGATTTGCATTTTGGAAGCTGAAATTCTGGTATACCCCCACAAAGTTTAGAGTTTCCACTCACTGAAGTTGCACTTGCATTCTCAAAGATGCCTTCTTTAGGTAATGGACCCTCAAAATCATACCTGCAACAACTGCAACTATTTCCAGTTTAGTGACTTGTCCAAGTTCTTTAGGGATACCCCCAACAAGATTGTTAGAATACAAAAAAAGTTGCACAAGAGATGACAAGTTCCCAAAAGAAGGAGGGATTATACCTGTCAGATTGTTTTTGTTAACGGCCAACAATTGCAATTTAGACAGAGAGCCAAGCTCCATAGGGATCTTCCCTACCAACTTATTGAAATAAGCGGCAAAAGTTTTGAGGTTAGAGTAACGAGATATGCTGGCAGGAATTTCACCCCTAAATGAATTCCTGTGAAGATATAAACGTTCTAGTCTTCGCAAATGACCAAGTTCTGGAGGGATTTCACCACGAAAGCTGTTGTTACGCAGAACCAGTATTCTGAGAAAGCTCAAATTTCCAATGTGGGGAGACATAATCCCAGACAGCGTTTGATGACTTAGGTCCAATTTAATGACCCTTTGGTGGCGGTGGCCACATGTCACTCCATACCATTGGCAAAAATGGATGGATTCGTTCCATGAGCTCATAGCTCCTAAAGGATCATTAGCTATTGTGGCCTTAAACGCAATCAATGCTAGCCGGTCCGTTACATTCCCATGACGCACAGAATTGCCAATCTGAGGAAACCCTAAAACCAAACACAACAAGAAACTAGTGTTTATGTGAGCAACAAACCAGAAAGATGTTTTATTCATTTGGGTGTTTGTAAATGCTTGTTGAATTGGAAGCTTTGGGCTTTCTGGCATTGATTTATTGAGAAAGAAAGCAGCTTAACTTAGTAGTGGAATTGTAATGGATATATATTTCAGTAGTCATGACTAGAGAAGCAGGGTGATTATTTGTTAGAGACGTTAACATAACTTAAATTAGAGTAGATTCATGAATGCGACAACTTTACACACATGGTTGGTGCCACCATTATATTTTCAAAATGCGCAAACCATATACACATATCGGGGGCACTTTCTTTTCAATTTTGGAAGGATTGATTTTGATGAGTTGGAAAGAAAGCTCATCCATCTATTTTTCCAACCTTACCGAATATGATATTTTATCTATCCCTCCAACTTTTCATCATTCCACATTTTCATCCTTTTTTTTTTTCATCATACAAAACAGAACATTAGTCATTTGGGTATGAATGTGTACTAATTGATATACAACCAATCAAATCATCTTTTAATTCAAATTCAATAATCAAAACTTTATTATCTGTTATAGCAAAAAAGAATGAGCAACAATAACCAAAGGCCTGTTAACTGTGTAATAATAAATCAAAGAAATAGTTTATGCATAATCTTTTGCAATTGCTTCGATAAAAACTCCTAATATCCCATTTTCATTAAAACTATTCATTCAATTGACTAGATAAACGTTGATTGAATCTGAAAATGAAGTAAAGAAGGGAGAAGAGAGGGANTTTGCAACTGCTTCGATAAAAACTCCTAATATCCCATTTTCATTAAAACTATTCATTCAATTGACTAGATAAACGTCGATTGAATCTGAAAATGAAGTAAAGAAGGGAGAAGAGAGGGAGGACAAAAAAGAGATAAAAAAATAACTTGGATACCCAAGAGAGAAAAATTCAAAAGAAATGATGTTTATAACGTATCATGTACAACATATGTTTACCAAGTTCGTGNTGTGCAATTGCTTCGATAAAAACTCCTAATATCCCATTTTCATTAAAACTATTCATTCAATTGACTAGATAAACGTTGATTGAATCTGAAAATGAAGTAAAGAAGGGAGAAGAGAGGGAGGACAAAAAAGAGATAAAAAAATAACTTGGATACCCAAGAGAGAAAAATTCAAAAGAAATGATGTTTATAACGTATCATGTACAACATATGTTTACCAAGTTCGTGTGGCATTTATTCAGGATTAGGGTCGAATTATTTATTTGAAGGGACTAATAAATTCACCTATTTATCACTCAATTTCACTAACCCTAAACCTCCTCTAATTCTGTGTCGATTTCGTTGGTCATATTTAGAATTTTGAGTTGTTTCTCAAATTTATCTAAAAAATCAATGGATCTTTGGTCTAATAGTACTCCTTAACTTGTGAAGGTTTTGTCTTCTTGAGGTCAAGGGTTCAAATCTCCTTCCTTCCTCCTCTCCCAAAAAAAAATTATCTAAAAATGAAAACCTTCGTAAAAAATACGAATAAAAAGACAAAGACCGAGAGTTGAAATTTGAACAAAGAGTCGAAGACGAACGACATGGAAAATAAGCCTGTCAAAATTATGTTTTAATGGTTTCAAAACTACACTAACTAACCTTATTTTATGAAAATTTCAACGAGAGCAAGATTCAAAAAATTTTGAAATTTTCAAAATTTTACCTAGGTCTCAAACTTTTTTAAAATTCCAGCGCTGNACCAATGGGTTTTTGGTCTAATAGTACTCCTTAACTTGTGAAGGTTTTGTCTTCTTGGGGTCAAGGGTTCAAATCTCCTTCCTTCCTCCTCTCCCAAAAAAAAAAATTATCTAAAAATGAAAACGTTCGTAAAAAATACGAATAAAAAGACAAAGACCGAGAGTTGAAATTCGAACAAAGAGTTGAAGACGAACGACATGGAAAATAAGGCTGTCAAAATTATGTTTTAATGGTTTCAAAACTACACTAACTAACCTTATTTTATGAAAATTTCAACGAGAGCAAAATTCAAAAAATTTGAAATTTTCAAAATTTTACCTAGGTCTCAAACTTTTTTAAAATTCCAGCGCTGCCCCCATTGAAGATCCGGCACTGATTGAAGATATTCCATACAAAGGAATGCTATGGGAATCTAATTTAAGAGATCTAATCAGTGACTTAGTTTAATGTAGTCTCTGGATTAGTCACGAACTCTGATGGTAAATGAAATCTACCTCCAATTCAATGTAATGATTATTGCACGGGATAAATCCTGCAATAGTTTGAGATATCTCGAGGAGCGCCCCTAGTCTTCAAGTATAATCTAATTCGTGAGCTGCAAGATAGAAAGAGGTTAGAAGGACCCTCGACGTTGAGCCAGGGGAGGCCCCTCCGATGCCTAAGTTNCGCGAACTCTGATGGTAAATGAAATCTACCTCCAATTCAATGTAATGATTATTGCACGGGATAAATCCTACAATAGTTTGAAATATCTCGAGGACCGCCCCTAGTCTTCAAGTATAATCCAATTCGTGAGCTGCAAGATAGAAAGAGGTTAGAAGGACCCTCGACGTTGAGCCAGGGGAGGCCCCTCCGATGCCTAAGTTAGTATCGCGATCAACACATGAATAGGCTAGTGTATAAAATTAAGGAAATGGTAAAATGTGTGTGTGGAGTATGGAGCTGAGGCACTCATACTTGAGGCCCCTTTTTTCTTGGGTCATTCACCCATATATATAGAGAAGATTAAAAAGCTCCTTACCATAGCCTGTACAGCCGTCAATGCAGGAGAATAAGCATAGACTAGACTGCCAAAACACTTATTACCTGCCATTATTTATTGTAGTGGGTCCCACTTATGATATATGTTAATTTGTTCATTGGGAGTGGGGCTGGTGGACCCATTTGACAAAAAATGTCCCGCCAATTGCTCCCCAGCTTTCATTTTCTTTTGTTGCCCTTGGAAGAAGATGGAAGCTACTTGAAATATTCATGTCTTCGGGGATAATATTCGCATCCTCTTTGGTAATGTACACCTTGGGAGAGACATGTCGAGACCCACTATATGCTATCAAGCAAGCANATTTGACAAAAAATGTCCCGCCAATTGTTCCCCAGCTTTCATTTTCTTTTGTCGCCCTTGGAAGAAGATGGAAGCTACTTGAAATATTCATGTCTTCGGGGATAATATTCGCATCCTCTTTGGTAATGTACGCCTTGGGAGAGACATGTCGAGACCCACTATATGCTATCAAGCAAGCACGGAGGCCGAATACCATAGATAATAATACACGCACAGGCCGAATATCATACAAGAAATCCTTTACGCCGAGCAATAATGAGATGCCTCATTGAAGGGCCAAATAATAGAATCCCAAATATAATTATAAGATGTCGTTGGAGAAAGACGAATCTTATATAAGGCAACCATAGTTGGTTCATACCTATCTAAAGAAACAATAATATCCAAGTCTAAAAGAGGATGACCACAATCAAATCCGAGGGATGAGTATAATTGAATCCCGCGTACGATAAGCAATTATCGGGTCATAAATGAGACGATCATGAGGCACCGTCCAAGCCAAATATGTCCGGCAGATATCAATAATAGATGTTGTTGATCCTTTGATTAGAGACCACATAACTTTGGCCTTCAAAGATAAACCAAATGAGTCCAAGGCAGGATCGAATAAATTTGATTCTTGATTGACTGCATACACTGTGTCCCCACAACATGGCTGAACTATCTTGATCTCGGAGAGAAAGTCTCTATGTAGAAAGCCTCAATACGAGAGTTTCTTGACGAGGGACTTGATAAAGAGACCCTGAACACATCTATCCCTTGAGGCAGAGTAATAATGAAGTCCTTTATTGAGCGGCTCAAGGAATATCGAAGATAGTTTTTTAATGTCTGCTAGAGAGATTTACATCCCGAATAGAATACCCATAGGTGCTCCATATCCAACTCCAACGAAGATAACAATATCAGAACCCCAAGGAGGGTTACTAAATCGAATGCAGCAAACGTTGAGCATGAACGAGTCTAAAGAGAACAATAATAGTTGGTCCTTAGATGAGGGANATCTCCAACGAAGATAACAAAATTAGAACCCCAAGGAGGGTTACTAAATCGAATGTAGCAAACGTCGAGCATGAACGAGGCTAAAGAGAACAATAATAGTTGGTCCTCAGAAGAGGGACCAAATAACCTTGAATCTTGAGAAAGATCAAAATAAATATATCCTTGTAGAGAAAGGCCGAATACACCGGCTCCTCTGAAGAGGGACCGAATAATCTTGGCTCTTTTAGAATACCCATAACAGAAGGCCCGAACATATCTGTCCCTTGGTCTCGACAGTCCCAAGTTTGATGGTCAACTGGGCGTTGACTCTTGCCCTTTCTTATCATGTTCAATTGACATTTAATTGAAATAAATAAAAGCGTACCTTGTCAAATTGAGTCTTGATTTCTAAGCTCATAACATCATGAAAATGCACCCCTCGGGGCCGTGCTTCTAATGATTCGAGTGCAAGGCTTTTTAAACTTTTGAGGGCATTGCTTCTAGGGTGGAGTCTTACACCCCTCAGGGTCGTACCCCTAACGATCGAACGCCAGACTCGTGTTAAACTTTGAGGGCGTTGCTCCAAGGGTGGAGTCTTACACCCCTCGGGACCGTGCCCCTAACGACCGAGCGTCAGGCTCGTGTTGAACTTTGAGGGCGTTGCTCCAAGGGTGGAGTCTTACACCCCTCGGGTCCGTGCCCCTAACTATCGAGCGCAAAGCTCGTGTTACCTCCCTAAGCAAGGAGTACTCCCAAATACAGGTTTTTGAACCCATCCTTGAGAGGTTTTATGCCTACATTAGGAATTTTAGTGCTTTGGCCGAGTAAAGGCTTACCCGTTTCTAGGACCCAGAGCCCACATTGTGTCCCTCATTATCATGCTTGTGATATCACTCAGCAATAGTTCTTGGTTGCTCGGTGAGAGAAAACCAGTTATGGATTGACCAATCACTTCTAGGAAGTTGAAATGACCATCCTCTTGGTGATGTAACAACCATTTCTTAATGAGAGCCTGAAAACATTACAAGCCAATCACGTCATTTGAGGAGTCGGCTTGGTTCTCCCACCTTCTTGACATGATTCATGCCTTTAGTGAACTGTCATGTGACAAATTCTGTGTCTAAAGCCCCTTAGCACTCGTGCTTGGTGCACCGAAGTCAATGGGCCTTGTGTTAAGATCGTCATGGTTGGTTCTTCATTGTTGATAACCACTTCATAGTCCTCTAAAGAATTAGAGACCGAGTGCATCTTTGGTCAAAAGAATCATAGCAATCCTCAATGATAGTTCGACATCCCATAGACGAGAAACTGAACACCTTCTGGTCGCCACCCTTTATGACGTTCGGGTGTAAGAACCTGCTAAGTCAAGTAGTTGATTTGGGCTTTCATGTATTGTGATATCCTCAGCGTGGTTTGTAAGAATNTAAGTCAAGTAGTTGATTTGGGCTTTCATGTATTGTGATATCCTCAGCGTGGTTTGTAAGAATCTCCTTTGCTTAAGTGAGTTCAAGAAATAGTTCTGCTAGTAGTTTTCTTGTTGACTATGATTGAAACCCAAATACGGTGTTGTCCTTTGCAAAGAACACTCTAGAGAAAGACCAAACAATGTCTCTTTTTCATAGGTGAGGCCGACCACCTTGAAAGCTTAACTTCTAGATTTCCTTGTGTGGACCAAATGCCCCGAGACCATTGTCACTTCGGGATATGCCCCCCCACCATCGGGCTAGCTAGATCAGACGACACCAAATTTACTTCGGGCAGCGCGGATCTTTTGTTCACCTTTTGTTTGTGATTGGGCTTTGCTAGCGTTTTTAATATTGTATTGTGTGCCGACCGTTGCGGATGTGGTGTTGCCTCTCTTGCATCGAAGACAACCTCCTGCTTCATCCAAAAAATAACAAGCAAAGATTCGCAACATAATCTGGCAATAGAGATTGTATTAAAGCAAAGCTTACTCATTTGTTTTCTTCTTTGCTTATGCACTCAAGCATTCTCTTTCCCTAACTATGAAAGGACATTAGCTTATTAATTTTACATGTGAGTAAAAAGGGACAACCACTAGATGGTGAACAATTGTATACAGATCAACAACCAACCAAGGTTTTTCATAGGCGACTGATGCTCTAACACTAGTCCGAAATATAATGAAGAATAAGATGTTGATCACAAGGAGACAGAAAGAGAGGTCTCGAGCTCCAAAAATGTAGTTTTGTTATTTTATTTTATAGGCAAGATAGGAGTTTTTGATATGCCAACCTCAGGAATCATGTCATTGTCCTTGCAGGCTTGGGGGCATCACCGAAGGTTCGTTTCGGCCTTAGCGTTCTCTGGGTGGGAGCCGCTTANCAACCAACCAAGGCTTTTCATAGGCGACTGATGCTCTAACACTAGTCCGAAATATAATGAAGAATAAGATGTTGATCACAAGGAGACAGAAAGAGAGGTCTCGAGCTCCAAAAATGTAGTTTTGTTATTTTATTTTATAGGCAAGATAGGAGTTTTCGATATGCCAACCTCAGGAATCATGTCATTGTCCTTGCAGGCTTGGGGGCATCACCGAATGTTCGTTTCGGCCTTAGCATTCTCTGGGTGGGAGCCGCTTCGTGATAATGCCCACTAGAATTTTTTATTTTCATGGGCCCTCATTCACTTGGGCTTGTAGTGGAAATAAAACCCATTTATTTTGACAAATGGTGGCTCGGATAGATGAGCCAGTCGATCCCGAGATGATGAACCACACCCCAAGTGATTTGCCAACCCCCTTCCTTCTTAGTTACAACGATTGACTTTTGGTTTGTTTCTATGGCAAAAGGCAAACATAAAAGAAAAAAAAAACAATTTGACCCCATAATTCTTCGGGGTAGTATCCAAGAGTTCCACGGGTAGCCAAACATAGTTGCCATGCCGAGACATGTATCCCATAATTTCTCTATTATATGTACAGGCGCATTCTAAGAAACAAATATGGGAAACAATCATATACATCATTAAGTGACGAAAAAAGTATTATTCGAACTCGGTTGAAGCATGTGAGAAATGCACTTATCTTTGGATCCATCAAATTTGATCGACAAATATAGATGACGAGCAACTCCTTGTAGATTCTTGCGACATCTTGTAATGGCAATGACATCCTAAATGTGCTCACTGCCGAGGCCTGACCCTCCTTCATGGGTGGAGATAACTTTGGTAGAAAAGCATTACTCGTAAAAGTCCAAACACTGGTCCATGGTTTGAGGGCGGCATGCTTCTTTGAATCTCAAACTTCTCGCTATCTACATAGCAGAGAGACACTCCGAGCGATTATCAGTGAGTAGGTGCTCGAGTCCACTGCTGGGTAATGTACCGACCAAGCACATGGATTTTCTAAGTCTGAGCAATTGCATAACTTATCGCGAGCTAAGTGGGTTTTAAGTAGTAGAAGCCTATGACCTTCTTGCTCCCATAAACACTCATTCTTTGACTCGATTGGTCAAGACCACCTTGGGTTCAGACTTTGCAACAACCCCATAACGATAGGCGAAGATGACTTTCATGGTGAGTGACGTGTAGTTTGTTCATAACGTCAAACCATCTATAAGCTTGTAGTNTTCAGACTTTGCAACAACCCCATAACGATAGGCGAAGATGACTTTCATGGTGAGTGATGTGTAGTTTGTTCATAACGTCGAATCATCTATAAGCTTGTAGCTGTGTCAAGTACTGTACTGCAACTCTACACCAGTGTGTNTCTTTTAAAATTTCAAAAATAACGGTAATGTTATCACGTACTTCAAACACCTATTCTAAAAAATTATGTCATAATAATATACATTTTTTTCCATAAACACAAATCGTCATTATGTATACTAAAAAAATATGACATGTTCTCGATTAACGTACCCATTCACAAGTACATTAAGATACATTTACTAATAATGACTGAATTCACTATATCTCTGAAACAGATACATTGAGATAAGACATCTTTTCGATTAACTACGCAATTAACACCATCATTGCATGACAACATGTACGCAAAACACATATAAATGAACAAC
This sequence comes from Ilex paraguariensis, assembly GCA_963454935.2. Classification (NCBI taxonomy): domain Eukaryota; kingdom Viridiplantae; phylum Streptophyta; class Magnoliopsida; order Aquifoliales; family Aquifoliaceae; genus Ilex; species Ilex paraguariensis. Next base: position 3,613 of record CAUOFW020007057.1, on the reverse strand, counting down.
AGGTACATAAATAGGTAACTAAATTTTATAACAAGAGTTAAGTATTCATCCTCAACAAAACTAAAAATTGAATATGAAAGGTAATCATGCTCACAAATATTCATGATTACACACAAAAAAAAATGCATTAACAAGCACAACAAATATACAAATAATATATACGTGTTTACATAGGTACACAACATATTATATACGACGAATAATATATGCAATCATTCAGATATATTATACGAAAATATACTTCCACGAGATAGGTACACCAGCATTTAATTGCGAAGAAAGTACATAGACGTCATTACAAGTACACAAGTACATAAAACNTTATATACGACGAATAATATATGCAATCATTCAGATATATTATACGAAAATATACTTCCACGAGATAGGTACACTAGTATTTAATTGCGAAGAAAGTACATAGACGTCATTACAAGTACACAAGTACATAAAACCAAACATAATTTAAAATTACGTAAATCATAATGAACATATACTTAAACCTACCAACAAATGCTTAAAATTTAATTGTTGTGATCTAATTTGTGTATTTACCAAATCAATACTTANACCAAACATAATTTAAAATTACGTAAATCATAATGAACATATACTTAAACCTACCAACAAATGCTTAAAATTTAATTGTTGTGATCTAATTTGTGTATTTACCAAATCAATACTTAAAATAAACTATCGGTATATTTCAAATTGCTTGGTTCACGAATTTGAAATTCAAACTGACAGACAACACTACAAAATCTTCAATAACAAATGCAAAAAAGAAAACAAACTATATTTTAAGATGAAATCATGTGATGATGGCAAAATGGGTAATAAAAATACACTAATTGCCCAATTACTATACATTCGCGCCCACACAGGGACTGCATGCAATATTTTTGAAAACATGAAGGACCTTTTTATATATTAAAAATTCGGTAGTACTAAAATTAGATTAAATACCTAAGGAGGAACCCTAACCTAATTACCTATATGTTTTTGGTTATGTAATACCTTTAGGCATAGACTATTACTAGTATATCTATATTATATATAAAAAATAAACAAGTTAGAAGAAAAAAAAGCTTGAGAAACATTCCCCCACATTTCCTGATTTGTAGGACTTTGGTTTTTTTATTGCTAAACCAAGGTTTTTTTCAATCACCATTCAACAGTTGATACCTGTAACCACTTTTTTACTCTCTCATCAAATAACTACCTTTCATTGGTATTTTTTTTAAAAAAATTATTTTTTATCTCTTATAACTTTTCATGAAATTTTAAAATTTTCTATTAATTATTAAAGGTGAATCTCAAAAGAAGAGTGAAGGGTTAGGTTAGATAAACAATAAAATAGAAAGAATTTTAAATTTTGTGCACTGCATGGGAACGATGCTAGAATACCGTAAATAAAATTTCAATACCATATATCCGTATTATTGAATTAATTTTAATACCACCTGTGAATGTGTATTGTTATATAGTCTCTCATATTATTATGTTTTATTATGTTAAATTTCATATGTGCTTGGGTAGATTTCGATATCAGAGTCATCATTCTTATAAAGATAATATCAAATCTTAAACCCTTAGGGGTGGTCCAGTGATTGGGCCTGTCTTTTGGTTATCTAGAAGATTCTGGTTTAATTCCTTCCCATACTCTCTAAGGGCTAGCCACCCTTGTTCTTTTGGGGATATGCTCTAGATTAGCTTAAGCTACGGTGGCTAGCCGTTAAACTCGAAAAAGTAGTCAGCGCAAGTCTAAACACTCTGTAACAAAAATATATATTATCAAATCTTAGAATTAACCTTAAGTCGCATAATCCTTTAACACAGAGGTAGGTGAGAAGGCCTTAGATATGTTTCGCGGATATAAATTATTGATACTCTATAGAATTTAATTTAAAATAAGATGAGATCTTTGTTAAGAAATTGGTCTTGTCGTGCCTCATCATCCCAATGTACTTCAAACAACATAATAAACACACATTAATATAATATTACTGATATTGAGAAAATTTTAATATATTGATAGTGTTACTTGGAGGTTTTCACGGATGAATTTTCTGTGTATGGTGACTCATTTGACTTATGTCTGAACATCATTGAAAAAGTCCTCACATGGTGTAAGGAAACTAATCATGTTTTGCATTGAGAGAAATGTCATTTCATGGTGATGTAAGAGCTTGCCTAGGTCATAGTGTCTCATCGGAAGAAATCAAAGTTGATAAAGCTAAAATTTATCTAATTGACAATTTTCCACCACCTAAGACAGTAAAAGATGTTAGGTCATTTTTAGGTCATGCTAGGTTTTATAGAAGATTCATAAAAGACTTCAGTTTCATATCTAGACCGATGTGTAATCTTCTATATCACGATACAACATTTGAGTGGAATGATTCTTGCCAAAGGAATTTTGAAAAGCTTTAAGACATGCTGATTTCTGAACCCATCATGAAGCCCCACACTAGTCTTTATCCTTTGAACTCGTGTGTGATGCTAGTGATTATGTTGTAGATACTGTTCTAGGACAACGGAAGGATAAGCGACCATATGTAATATATTATGCGAGCAAGACCTTGAATAATGCATAAATGAACTACTCCACAATGAAAAATGAGTTTCTTACACTAGTATTTGCCTTGGACAAGTTCAGGCCGTATCTAGTTGGGTCATCAATCGTTGTTTTTACTAACCATGTAACCTTGAAGTACTCACTCACGAAAAAGGATGTTAAGTCACACCTTCTTCGATGGACACTCTTACACTAGGAATTTGATTTTATTATTAAAGATAACAAAGAAGTGGAGAATATGGTGACCGACCATCTTTCCAGGCTAAACTATGGCTTAAAAGAGGAACCCTTCCCGATCAAGGAGACTTTCCCTGATGAGCAACTTCTTACCATCTGTGAGGTACCATGGTATGCAGATATTGCCAATTACTTGGCCACAGGTATCATTCCTTCTCACTACACATCCGTTGATAAACAAAATTTTTATATTTCCTTTATACCTTTCTTTAAAAAAAGTTCCATCAATAAAAAATAATAAATGGCAGTAATTAAAGCCTTCAATGTAAATCTTAAGTGACACGAATAATTTATGAAAACGATTAGACTTATGATCACAATCTAAAACTATATGACTTCTAGGGTTGGTACTATTTGCAGCATCAACATATTAACGTAACTGCTGGTATGACAAATTGTGATCTCCAAAAAACATTGCTCTTATTTTCTCAACACTCATCCATGCTTGATCGTAAAAAATTGTTAGACCATAGTCTGAATAAAAATCGCTAACCACTTCAACAGGACGAGTATAACTATATCATCAACAATTAATTCTACAATTAGATTAGAACTCATCTTCTTGTTTTGTGTTGTACAAAGAGGTGCCTCACAAGTGTGTTTGTTTTGTAATTTTCTTATGAAAAAAAAAATCATTTACCTTCTGAACAATAGCATTGACACGCCACCCGTATCTAGTGGTATACTTTGATGCACATTTAGTGATAACCCTCAAATTACAATTCTTAATCTAATTGAATTCAAAACCAATCTTAATCAAGTATTTGTAAAGCGCATTACGAAACTGTGACACACCAC
>CAUOFW020007056.1:0-22180 GCA_963454935.2 Ilex paraguariensis | reverse complement strand
AATGACCCTCAGTTTTAGGGCCGTCACACCATGAGTAGATCTAAGAAAAATAAAGAAATATGTAGAAAATGAGATCTAGTATTCTCTCCTCTCAAAATAAAGAAAACATATTTATCCTATGGAGGCTAGGGTTGGCGTTGGAACAAGAGGAGTCTTTTAGGTCAAAACTTGTGCAACAAATCTTGGGGGCATAGGTATCGTATCCTCCCAAGCGTCAAGCTAGATTTTTGCATAGTTAGAGAATGATTTATGAAATTTTTATGAAATACACATTTGTATATCTTGAAGTCTTCTTTCCAATGCCACAACAGTCAAGTCAATCTAACATCGACATAAAAAGTTATAACCAAAATACTAAAGAAGTGTCAAATACTTACCTTCTAGGCACTTTAATCCTTCTCAATTATTCACTACTCAATTGTGACCATTCTTTTAGTGTTTATTTCACTTGTATTATCTATTATTACTTTAAATCAACCAAATTACTTACAAAATTAATCAAATAAAGAGAAAAAGTATCAAACTAGAAAATCAAGGAATCTAACACATTTAATACAAAATAATAGGCAATTAACCAATCACTAAATATAAGTTATGTAATTGGTTGAGGTATAAGGCTTCAAACATGTAATCTAAGGTTGAGGCTAGTGGAGTAGGTTAGGTGTGCTATAATTGGCTAAGTGGTTTTTTCCAACAAGGTTTTCACGTAAAAATTGCTTGTCTTGTGTGATTGTCATCTTTTCATATCTACAATTTTTATTCCTTCTTGAATGTATGAATGCATGAATGTATGACTCCTCATTTATGATGATCGAGCAACCAAATAAATTAAAATTTGGTAGATTGGGATTTAAGTCAAAGATCTATAACACCTACGGTTTAATCTTGTAGCTATGTGAGTTAGGTTTTATTTGTGCATAATTCCATGTTCGAGTGCATATGACCTATTCCCCCCCTTTTAGGTCAATTTGATTTGCTTCAACGTTCCTAGATCGTTCATAATTATGTACTCCCAGTATTATAGGAAGCTGTTCGACCTTTCCATAATTCTTTAGAGATCTTGTTTAATTTCTTGTGGGGTAACTTATTAAGAATATAATTCGCAGAAAGCAATGCTTCCTATCACAAGTTTTGAGGTAATATTGGACAGCATTATAACATTCATCATTTATTCTAGTTTTTATGTTTAGAAATACCATTTTGTTGGGGTGAATTAGACACAAAAGTTTAGTGAATAATTTTTTGTTCTTAACAAAACGTACTGAAAGGTGCATCATATTCATCATCCTGATTTCATCTTATTGCCTTAATCTTTTTGCTAAGTTGATTCTCAACCTCATTCTTCCAATATCAAACCAATTATAAAGCTTTATATTTGCTTTTTAGGAAATAAATATAACAATACCTTGTGCAATAATTAATGAAAAAAATAAAGTGTTTTTTTCCTCCACTTGTTTGAACATATTTCAAAATCACATATATATCTATGAATTAATTTTAGAGATTCACTAATTCTTTCAATGGTATGGAAAAATGATCTTGTGAATTCTAATTCTACACTTGTTTCACATTTATGATTGCATTTATATGGAATGTAGGCAACAATTTTAAATTCATTAATTTAGGAAAAGTAACAAAATTAATATGCCATTATCTACCATATCATCCATTAATAGACTCAAGTATATAAACAAAATAGGTGTTCTTATTATTAATGGCCGGCATAATAGTCATTACAAATAGCTATTGCCTACATAAATTCTATCCTTGCTTAATACAAATTTTTTGAACTCAAAAAACCAACTTGAATTCCTTCTTACTCAACAACGATCCAAAAATAAGATTCTTGTGAATCTCATGTGTGTGCAGGACTTCATTGAGAGTAAGTTTCTTCCCAAAAGTCATCTTCAATATAAAATTTTCTTTGCCTTCAACTTTGGAAGTAGAAGAGTTGTCCATGAATAGTTGTTCTCTATGATCCACTGCTTCATAAGAGGATAAAATCTTCTTATCCAAACAAATACATCGAGTAACCCCAGTGTCCCCCACCATTCTTTGATATTTCAAACTAAGTTCATTTCGGATACTATGGTGGAAAAATTATTGTTTGAAATATATGTAAAGAGTTTTTCCATTTCATTTATATTGGCTTGCATAGCTTTGCTCTTAGGATTCTCTTTTGCCTTACAATTACGACAATTCTTAGCATAATATTCCTATTTGTTGCACATAAAGTTGTTGCCTTTGATCCTTTAGAATCACCTCCTTCGGCAATTTTTTGGCTATTATGTTTGCTCTTTTTTTGTTGACTATTATGACACGTGTGCCTTACATTCTATGGAATGGTTACCAATCTTGTTTTTGGCATGTCAAATCATTAATTTTTATTTTTTTTTCATTTGTGCTTCAAATAATTTGTGAAATCCTTCCAATGTGGCAATAATTTTTCAATGATTGTAGCTACTTGAAAAGACTCAATTAAAATCATCCATTCGATATGAATTCCATGTAGTACTTGGACATCTTGAACTTTGTTAGATCACATTTTTGTAATTGACTAATTTTGTGAAGTCCATTATAAATCTTAACATATTTCATGGTTATGATGCTATCAAGTTGAAGATTTGAAAATGTCATTGAAGGGAGGAGATCAAGTGTCAAAGCAACATCAATCAAACTCGGTATGCACCTTCATTCTTAGGATTAAGGTATTGACCTAGACACCTAAGATGAACCCTTATTTATTTTAACTTAAGATGATTAAGATTAAATGGAATTCAAAGCAATCCGTGTATGGCTCCTAGATGTTTTGAAACGAAAAAGACTTTCTAAACCATTTGGTGCTTTGAAAACATAGTTTGAGTTAGTAGCAGACTCTTTTGAGTAACACTCTTTAGTGCTCAAGATGATAAGTTTTTTGCTTGGTTTTAAGCTTAAAAAACTAATAGGACCACCTTATATTCACTAGCCTTCACTAGAGAGGTCTCTTTATAACTTAGGGAAAAATTGAGAAAAGGCCATGGAGGGGGAATAGGGCTCGCTTTATGAGCTTGCTTCAAGTGGTCCCTTGACCTCGCTTAAGTGGTCTCATGGCCACTCAATTAGTATGCTCTCCCAGTCAGGATTGGTACATGTTTTCATTCTAGTTTCAACTACCCTATGAACACCTTTCCACCAATCGAGCGGCAGTCAACAAATCTAAATTTTCTTGTTAACCAAGACTACCCTTATTCTAAACCTATAAATAGAGAGAGTCTTATAACAACTTCCATTTTTATACTTCTTTCCCAAGGATTCCCAAAGTTCTGTAGCTGTTTTGATTGGACTATACATGTTATACAATGTATTATTAAATTTATTGGCAATATAATTCTTGCACAAAAAAGCAAAATGCTTCCATGCATCAACTGCCACAACAACTTGCCAGTCTACTTCATTCTCATGAAGAATTGGAGTATCCTCACGAAGAAACTTTGCAAGATTCGACTTAGTGAGACAGAATAACATCATTTGTTGGCATCTCTTAAAATAATTCTTATTGAAATTTTTGGATATTAGATTATCATGTATTTCACATATATAAAATTACTTAAAAATAGATGATATGGGTGCCTTAGAAATTTTAAAGTGTTATGAATCTTACTTGCATTTTGAGAGAAATGAGATAAAAGCAGCCAGATAGTACCTTTGTATTTGAATTATAAATTTATATTCCGATATACAATGGCTATGAATTTTGGGCATTAAAAACTAGACTTCAATGGCAACAAATGTGTACTTTATAAAAATTTTGTAAATCAACTTCTAACTAGGCCAAAACTACTTTGAAAGTTTAGATAGAAAATGGGAGTACGTTTGAACGCTAGTTCAAGTTCGAATGAAGCTTAGCAACATTATTTTAGTTCTGGCTGAGACAGCTGATAGAATATGAGATACTAGGAGTAGAGCACATTCAAATGCAGGTAACATTCGAACAAGGCACGTTTGAATGCCATTCACATTCAAACGTGAGTGCGCGTTTGCTGTGATTAGGTCGCACTGATTGAACAGTTTTTGACCTTATAAATATCCTAAGGACATTCCTTAGGTCATGTTTGAGTAGTCTACAACCCTATGGAGCAACAATATGGTAATAGGAAAGAAAAGGGAAAAAATCATGAAGGATTAAAGCGTGAAAAATGCAACAAACGTTCTAAAGATTCACTAAACTATGGGTTAAGGTTGGGGTTCTTTCTCAAGTTTATAAATTAAGGCTAGGGCTATTATTTATATTTTGTTTATCTTAATATTTAAATATATGTTAAATAAATATATATTGAAAATTCCTTTTAATTACGTGAACCATTTTCTTGAAAATATATGATTTACATCCAAGATTTATTTGTTCTTGTTTCGAAAACCCTAGTTTTTGATTATGATCAAGAAAAATATGTTTATGGAAGATATTTTGCATGTATTTCTTGAAGTATTCCCTTTGAAAATTTGTGGAACCATGATTCTTTATTATAGTTGGATTTTATGAAAAATTATGAAAAAAACGTCTCTTTTATGGGTGATATGATGAACTTGGTTTGCAGTCCACCGTGTATCGTAGAGTGCTTAAATGAATTCCTTACCTTGAGGGGTTTGAAGATTTTCTAACACTCGTAGTGAAATTTATTGGTTCCTTGCAAGGTTTAAGAATTCATTATTCGCTTACAATGATCAAAGTGGAGGATTAGTATACTATTCATGAGAAGTTATGTCAATGTCGATGCATCGGTATACGTGCTTCTTGAATACAATTTATCGTTACGAGGATTGGATTTATAATTGAGTGCGTGTGTGTGGGTCAAAATATTCTTGATGTGTGGATTCATGGTAGTCAATCTGTGTACATGAGGTATATGTTTATTGTGATGATATATGGATTTAGAGCTAATTTTATTTCCTCATGAACTTTATTGTGGGTACTATAAACTCGAAATCTTATTAATTTTCATCACTTTAGAATGCTCTCATTGGTTTATAAATAGTTAATGCCTTTTAATGTGGAATTGAGGCATTATAGACAATAATAGACACCGTAGAATTTGTAGTAACAGAGCCATTATTCTCATTTGTTGTTATTTCTAATAAATAGAAATGCAAAATAGAAATCTTCAAAAACCATAAAAGTAGTTACCAGAACTCAAAGCTTGTAACCAAAATAGGTTTTGTAGTGACAAACAATTATAGTAATTAGTTACTGAAAATAGAAAGAGTAGTAACTAAAATATGTTCTGCAATAAAAAGTATATGCAAAATTTTAAACAATAAATTATTGCAATACGCATAAACAGAATATTGCAAATATAGGCACTAACAAAAATACAACTGATTGAAAATCATATTCTTAGCATTTGTAGTATTTAAAACAATTTGAAATACTAATCAGTAACATAATAAGTAATAAACGAAAGTTTGTATAAATATGGTTCGGAGAATGTATCACATGCGCATAATATACAAATCATCCAATTGAAGAACAATAACACATAAATAAACTGACCCAATTTTAAACCAAAAAATATATGAAATATGATCAAGACTAGTGTTTGACACTATGTCCTTAAGACAAATTTTGCCTTAATACTTGTTCTTACAGATTGTTGAGTGTTGGCATCCTAGGATATAATCAACGCAAATGGATGAAGCACTACAAACTAGAATTGTGTTTCATTGTCTCTGGAATGAAGATCTTTAATGAAAAATTATGAAATGTAATGGTTATTATTAATGAGAGAATGTAAAATGAATCTAGGGTATCTATAAATGCAAAGGTGATTGTTTGGAACAACCACCATGATCAAATGCAACCCAGAAAGGCACCATCAAATATGACTATTCATGAATAGCCAAAAATTTTGAATTTCAAACTAGTGGAAAATTCAAATCCAAACTCGTGTGAAATTTGAATTCCATAAGGAATAAATTAAGGACCAAATTGACAAAACGAATGTTACCCAAAAAGGTATGGTTAGATCACACTCACACCCAAACCTAACCAAGTAGGGGCAACAACATGCGTGTATAGTCAAACCCAAGTCTATATAGGTCCTCTCCCATCCACAAAAGTGGAGTGCCCCGTGGGCCCCAATGCCAAGTGTAAACTAGGGGATTGTTTGGTTGCCATGTTGGGGGGGGGGGAATAAATCATTTTATTGGATTCAAATTGGTCTAATGGTGTCTTACACTACGTTTGTTAGTCAAAATTGGCTATGGATTATGTAGAGTACTATTTTAAATACGTATACCAACCATATATTTTTAATATAGTACATCTGTAGTAATAGGTCTATCTCCTCCTCTACGCACTTCTCTCACACCCACTACAAACTGCTTTGCACAAAAGACTTGGGTTTCTCTAATTAGACAAAATTCAAAAAAAATTGAGGTTAGATTTTCACCACTAAATATGTTAAATTTACAATAAGCTTCTATTTTATTGAATTTTTCTCATCTTTATTTTGAATATAGATTTCATAGTTTTTGGGGTTGTTATTGGGGTTGTTTATGTTATGGGTTTGGGCAATGATATCGATCAACCCTTTAGTTACGCTGCTTGGCATTGCACTGGAGGTGTTTAATAGAATGCCAACTAGCTTTAGAATGCTCAAATTTTTCAATATATTAGATGGCTATTTGTTCTATTATGGGGCTCTTTTTATTTAGGTTTTTTGGTTTGGATTATGGGGATGTTCATGGGGGATTGTTCATGGCTATTTTTTTTTTAATGTATGAATTCTACATAAAATCTATGTATTCATTACGAAATTAACATAGACTTAGTGATTGGAGTTTAAATTTAGTGGGTTTAGGTGATAAATGAATGAGTCTATCAGATTTGACAAATAAAAGGATCAATACCAATCCGGCTAAACACCATTTATATACAACGTGAGCCCGACTATACCCGATTATAAATTGTTCATGTATGAATTAAGTAAGCGTGGGAACCTCTTTGGATTTGCTTGTGCCAACCGACAGGCACAAAAAAACCAACTTCTCTCTAGTTCAACCAAGGCAAATAGGACACCTTTCATTTTGCTAGTGCCAACCAGTGTAGGCATAAGCCACCAAGGAACGTGGGTCACGCGTGGGCAGGCAAAAGAGGTAGCCATCAAGGCGCGTGGATCATACTTGGGCATGTACAAGAGGCAACCCCCAAGGCATTGCCGACCGCCAAGCACTCTGCTTGCCAAGAGGCACTCTGCTAAGGGTCCTCCTAGTTGCCCACTTCCATTGGATTAGTCCTACTCAGCTAAGGGTTAGCCTAGGACCAAGAGTCCTAGCAAAACACTACTTCGAGAATCGAGGGACTATTGATAAAATCAACAACGCCTCCTAGTAAACACATCTCATCCTACAATCTAGGACCTGACATTCTAGGACGATTCTAGCTCAAATTTCTAGGGTGTTAGTGAAGAGGTCTATCCTATTACAACCTAGAGTTTGAGGTCGTTTAGGATTTAACTTCCTACTATTATAAATAAAGGCTCCGGGTACCAGGTAAGACATTCAATCTGAGCCTATTCACTTTATATTTTTCTTTGATTTGTGATTTGACTTAAGTAACGGAGTATCTTTGACCACCTCCAGCCATCGGTTCACTTAATTATTCTCTTGTCTTGTAGGTTACTCAAGGATTACTCACCACCCTTTCCATCCGTACAAGGTGGTTACTTTCTATGTGGATTTATTCCCGCACAATTGGCATCATTTGTGGGAAACAACAAAGTTTCTGGCTACCTAGAAACCTTAAACCATATCTAAAGAGACAACACTCCAAACCCATCAAGGAGAGACGGGTTATCCCAGGAAATGAGCGACTCCTACCAAGGAACCAACACTATCTTCAATGAGCCTATCCATCAAATGCTGAACCAAATCAAAGACAATGAGAATTTTAGGTGGCCACCTAAGATGATAGGAGATCCATCAAAGCAAGACCGAAACTTCCATTGTTCTTATCACAAGGACAAAGGCCACTAGATGGAGAATTGATTGGCACTCAAGCTCCACCTAGAAGAGTTGTTCAAGGAAGGACACCTCTCTCGGTATATTGACAAGGAAAAGATAACCAAGGAACAGGAAGAGCAACAAATCCAATCAAATGACCAACCAGATATCTCAGTTTTACTTTTAGCTTAGTCAACTACGTCTTATTATTTCAATAAGTGTTCAAAGAAATTTGTTTCTCGTTCTTATTGATTAGAAAAGAGAATTTTTTTTTCACAACTCTAAGTGTTAATGTATTCGTGAGTATTACAACCTTCGTGCTTGCACCTACATCCAACATATGTAGTTGCACGACAAGCCAACTTCATTGGTTGCATCCCAAACCAACCTCTATGGTTGCACCTATAGGTGACCTTTGTGGTTGTACCTACAACCGACCTCATTGGTTGCACTTCAAGCCAATCTTCGTGGTTGCAACTCAAGCTAAACTTTGTGGTTACACCTCAAGCCGACCTCTGTGGTTGGATCTAAAGCCAACCTCCTTCTTTACACTTCAAGTCAACCTTCATAGTTTCACCTAAAGCCAACTTCTATGGTTGCACCTAAAACCAATCTCCTTGGTTGCACTTCAAGCCAACTTCCATAGTTTCACCTCAAGAAAACCTCTGCGGTTGCACCTACAACTAACCTCTATGGTTGCAACTAAAGACAAACTCCTGGTTGCACTTCAAGCTAACCTCCGTGGTTGCACCTCAAGGCTACTTCGCTTTCATGCGGCCTCTAAGGTTGCTATTCTACGTTACTTTGCCTCCTTGGAACTTCCACAATTGCCTTTCAAGGCTACTTGGCCTCTTTGCAACCTTCGCGATTTACCTTTCAAGGCTTCTTGGCCTCTATGCAACCTACACGGTTGCCAGTTAGACTACTTCGCCTACATGAAATCTCTAAGGATGCTCTCTAAGTTACTCAGCCTTTGTTAGATGACCAGCAACTTTTACAATTACTCAACAGACTGCTAAGCCTTTCTTAAGGACTTTTCACCCCCGAGAATCAAATCTCTCAACTCGTGGGGACCTTCCCCTTTTAGTTAGAATGGGGAACACATGTGTTAGAAGACTCGAGTCACCGCTACCAAGGAACTTTTTCATGTTCTTAGGAATCAAGATATCACTCTCATACAATGAAACGTATCAATCCCGACTGCCTAAAAGCTCCTCCCCAACCATCTCTGAAGGACTTATCCTTCTCTTCTGCATATTTCTTCTTGAATATGTTCAAAGATCCTGAAGTAATGATCATAGACAACATTCTTTACTTGCTCAACATTTTCCTTAGCAAGTTCCTCTTGAAACTCGCCAACTCGAGTCTCTACCTCAGCAACCTTATTCTTCAAGAATACATTCTCCACTCTATAATCCTTAAGTTGCTTCTCAAGCATGTCTATCCTAACCATATCAGACTTAGCTTTTCATGAGCAAATAAAGTCAGTCCCCCGCACAATTGGCATCAAGCAACAATGAATGCTTCTCCTCTCCTCTTAGCCAATCTCTAAAGTAATATGAAGAACATAGGAAGGGGAAGGGGACAACGAGTGGTTAAACGATTGTCTACTCTTTTTATTTGCATTCTTTGTCGCACTAGAAGCAGGTAGCAAAAAGAGTGTGGTCTCATTATCTACGTTAATGAATGAGACTATAGGCACTTTTCTTAGTCCTCTAGGTAAAATGAGCTCGTTATCAATGAGTTGGGCCCGAAAGACACTCAATCATCCAAAACCATGCTTCAATCAATTTGCTCAATTAAAAGAAGCATAGGGGCAATTGTAGGGAACCTCCTTTAGATTTGCTTGTGCCGACCAATAAAAGCAATCAAACTAACTTCTCTCTAGTTTAACCAAGGCAAAGAGGACACCATTCACATTGCTAGTGCTGACTATCAGGCACAAGCTACCAAGGTAGTGGGTCACGCATGGGCATGCGCAAGAAGAAACCACCTAGGCATGTAGGTCACGCTTGGGCAGGTACAAGAGGCAACCACCAAGTCATTGCTTTGTTTGATGAGAAATTTTAATTCCTCTAGAGCAAATTGCTTTAAATCAGGTTCTCCATGTACTGTAGGTAGATGTGGGTTCTGATTCTTTTGCATCAATTTACCTTTTTTTCTCATTAAGGTTCATATCATCTATGGTTTCCATGGTATATTGGATAACAAAACCAAGCAACCCAATATTGTGTTATTTATTATTCATAGTGTCATAATTGATTTAGTAATTCTACCAAAAAGGATTCAACTTCGTATTATTCTTTTGGAATAAAAAGTAGAAGTTCTTTTGGTGTAAGTATTTTTACACGCATGGCTCTATTCCAATATTAACCTTCCTTGTCAATCACCAGTAACAATTTGGATGGAATTAAAAGTCATGGGGTGATCCCGTGACTCAATAATTAGATCAATTGATAAATTTATCCTTTTTAAGCAATCACCATAAACTTTATCCTTTTCTAACCAAATCACAAAAGCACCGAATAGAGCAACAATTAGTTGAAACCATAGTGTTTAAACCTCGTGTTTGAGACTCTATGTAGAATATACTTGTACATGTAAAAAGTATTAAAGAACTTGATGAGGATGGAATTATGTGAGATGAACTTTTGAATCTTTATTAGTTGAAACCATAGTTTTTGGTTAACTTTTTGTATGGGTTTCTCATTGGTACTAACGTGATTGCAAATTTTAACATTTTTACATATGCCAATGCAGCTTGTCTGACATTCTGATGATTCAAGGACATACTGACTACAAATGTTACTTGTTGGTGACATATGAAGTGCTTTTAGTTTTTTTAATTATTATTTTTCATTTTCATTTTTTTTTTGTTAGGAATGGTAATTTTGATCCATTCTGTGTGTCTGGTGGATTTATTTACATTGGTTTAGGATTTATTTACATTTAAATAAATGAAAATTTTAAAATTTTATTGATGATGTATTAGTAGATGAGTTTGTCAAATTTATAGTAAAAATTGTAATATGTTAATATTATTGTTAACTCCAAACTCAATTAACTTGATATGTCAAGTACTAGGCTTAATATTGTTCTTGGCTATAAAAGAAGTGAAATAATAATATTTTTATATGCTTTGACGATTTTACATCATATTATTCGCAAATCTAAATAAAAAATGTCATTTTTGTAATATCAATGACAATGTGTATCTTTCTAACATTTTTTGGTCAAGTTGATTAATTTTATCATATAGACCAAATATTGAAAATAAAAATTTAATTAAAGCTTTTTTATTTAACTCTAATATTTTTTTTTCCAAATAAATATTGCAAAAAATTCTTATAAGTATTGAATTAAAGTGGATACGGGGCATTTCTATCATTACATCATGAATACCATAGAATAAATGACCTAACAAAACACTGAATCTAATTAATAACTATTATCCCGTTCTTTGTCCTTGCTTTGCCAAATACATAATTGAAATGTGTAATATTTTAGTATTCTATTTAGTCATACATTTTGTCTATATATACAATATTAGACTACTAGTTATTGTCTATGTCTAAAAGCACAAAGGAATAAAAAATGGTAAACAATAAATATATTTATATTCATATCTAAAATCAAATCACAAACATAGAAGAGAGATAAATGAATTTAAGCATCGGTTGTAGTGGGGGTGAGAGGTGGTGGGCGACAGTGGTGGTGGTAGGAGACGGTAATGGTTGTGGTGGGAGACAATGACCGTGGTGACGATAGTGGTGGTGGTGGCGGTTGTGGCTGTGGCAGCTACGGTGACAGTGGCGACGACGGTGACAGCGGCGACAGTGGTGATGATGGTGGTGGTGGCGACGTTGGCAGCAACGGTGGTGGTGGCAGTGGCAGTGGTGACGACTGTGGCAGAGGTGGCGATGGTGGAGGTGGTGGGGGTGGTGGTGGTGGAGATGGCGACGGCCATGGGGGTGGCACCGGCAGCGACGACGATGGTGGTGGTGGCGGCCAGGGCGACAATGGAAGCGACAGTGGTGGTGGTGGGGGCGGTGGTGGGGTGATGGGGTGGTGGCGGTGGCGGCGGTGGCGGTGGTGGCGATGGTGGCCACGGTGGTGGTGGTGGTAGTGGTGAGTCGGTTTCAAACACTATTTTGAAAAAAAAACCATTTATGAGAAATAATTCCTAAAACTATTTTTAAAAAGTCACTTCAAACACACCCTTAGAGCACTATTTTTCCTATTAAATCTAGGGTATTAATATTAGCTGTTAGATTAACTTTAAAGTAAAATTTAAAACAATTAAAACCACAAAATATAAAAGTCATTTTATTTATCTTTTAAAATTTGAATTGAAATCTACTTTATTATATGGATATTATCTAATACAATCCCTCTTTCACTAATATGACAAGCAAACGACCCCCAGGAGTATATATACTAATTAAAGATTTCTCACCCAACCAATGTGAGTATATCTATTTTTATAGTTCAAGTTTGTCGTTTTATAACCTATTTTTTTATTTATTTTTTATTCGATTTGAACAAATAAATATATTACGTTATTCAAAACCCTGAGTAAGTCTTGAATATTGACTCAAAGTTGTCAAAAAAATTAGATTTTTAGTTCCAAATTTCTTTTTTTTCCAACATTAATTACAGGGATAAATGTCGGATTGGATGGATTATTAAGATTTGGTCATTCATAGTCTCACAACACAGAATTTCATAACCATGCCAACCAAAAGTAACGGGGATTTCAATGCCCAGATTGGGTGGACACCCAAGGGGTAATTTTTAAACTTTTTTTAAACTCATTGAAAAGGATTGAGATGACTTCTTCAACAGCCTGTTTGTTTGGATGGGAAAGTGAGTGGGTGGAAGACAGAGGGTGGAAAAGTGGGTGAATGAAAAGATATTTCTCTGCTTTAAAAGGCAAATGAGATGAAAAGTGGGGTGGATTTCTTATCCCTTCCACCCACCAAATATTTCCCCCCAATTTTGGGCGGAAAAGGGAGGGAAAGGTAAGAAGATGAGCCAGAAAATAATGATTTTACAATTTTACCCTTTAAAAGCATCACTCACCATTTCTGCCTTCAATGGGTGTCTTACAGCTAATCGTTACCATCAATGCTCCAGTTTGCAATAAAACAGTTACAATAGGAGCAAAACATCTATTATTCATAATTTTTTTTTATGTGGTAGAGGTTAACAGTGGGTTGGGTGGTAGTTCTTTCAGTGGGCGGTGTGTTGTCTACATATTCACCCATTTGTATATAATTTAAATATTATTTTTAGTTTTGTATCTTCATTTTTTTATCCAGGAAAATGCACCAATGTATAAATTCTTTTTATATTCTTATTTTTAATTAATGTCATTTTTGTCATTTTTTAATTAATAATTACAAATCATTCAAAGCAAAATTAATTCCTCCAAAATTAATTCATAACAAAAATAAGATGATTAAAAGCTTTTTCAAATTAATTGGATTGATATGTAATAAAAAAAAATTCACTTTATATATTTAAGTGTAGAATTGTAAATTTGGCATATATGTTTTTCCTTTCCTTTCATTTTTCATCCAATACCAAACGATAAAAAATATATCCCTTCTGTTTTTTATCCCTTCTACCAAACAAAAATAAGGAAAAATAACTTTCTTTCCTTCTTATTCCTTCCTTCCTTCTTTCTATCTTTTGTACCAAACGGACCATAATGAAGCAGTATAAGCAAACAAAAAGAATCTTCTAGGAAGAAGCCCAATGCTTGTTAAAGGGGGACATGCGATATCGAATTCAAAACCTTTTCAAATCTGAAAATCACATCTGTTTGATGCACCTTAGCATCCTATTTTCGAAAGACTTAAAAGCCAGGATTCAACCAAAGGCAAATCTCAACGTGACTTGCTGTTTTTGCCCTTCGTTTTCTCTCTCATTTTCTTCTAGAAGTTACATGCTAATAGACAAAAAAAAGAAGTTGGATACTCAAAGGTATCTTTTGACAACATTTTTCAAGCAAAAAAAAACAAAAAATAAAATAAAAACCATTTTCATTATTGATTCGCAAAAGTAATCTACATGCATTTTAATGAGTAATTTATACACTTTACAAATGTAATGTGTATTACTACATTGGTAATTATGGTTAGAAGAAAATACCCGAGCCCTACAACTGATGAATCTTACTATTTTCATTAAAAACAGCTTAATTGCAACTTTTTCCCCAATGGTATTAACCATGTGGGAGTTAGAGTTTTGCATGCTAATAGTTTGTGATTACCAAGTTCATTTGGCTTTCATGTGGTATATATAGGTGGTAGCGTAGCTGAGTTTATGGTCAGTTGTTTTTTTTTTTTCAACGCTAATTAAGAAATATCGGTTTTTTAAAATCCTTATCTAATCCTCTTGGGCACATACAAATCCTATATCTTGTATGTACCATATAATTACAAGGACAAATCTCTAGGAAGGATTTGAAAGATTATTAAGGTGGGCCCACAAGGAATAATTTTTTTTTTTTTAATAACTCCTCTTAGGTTGCAAAGCGAATTCATTGGAAGGTATTGGGACGAGGACTTGTAGGAAGCAGCTTAAGCAAACAAAATGAATCTTCTAGGAAGAAGCAGAATGCTTGTTGAAGGGGACATGCTATATTCAATTCCAAAAGTTTTCATGTGTGAAATGCACTTTTATTTGATGTACCTTAACCAAAGGCAGAAACCAACATGACTTTGGTGTTTTTTGATGTACCTTAAACAAAGGCACAAATCAAGATGACTTTGGTGTTTTTTCCTTCCTTTTCTCTCTCTCAATTTCTTTGGAAGTGACATGCCAAAAGACCAACCACGTTGCCTACTCTTCTTATTTTCTACCTTACCAAACATTTTAAATAAACATAAGTTTTCATGAAAGGGTTTGTGTGCCACGAACCCTTTTTTAACTATTTTCTTATTTGGGGTTTTAAGTTTTTTTTTTCGAACAGCGTTTTATCCAGATGTATTTACTTTTTCTAAGTTTAACCGCATGCATAATAGCATACATATGCACGCACGCACACACAAATATATACATAAGTCATTATTTATTTACTAAGATTCATAAACATCGTTACATTCTACTGAGTTTCCATCAAACAACTTGACTTAGAATGGCATTGTACAAAGTTCTTGCGGTCCTTGTTTAATATGGAAGATCTTGAATGATCAAATCAAAAAGGAAAACAAAAGTCAGCTTCAACTGATAAGCTCAACTTGATAAGCTTCGAAAAAAATACGCTGCTGGGTGATCAAAGTTCATCAATTCAATCTCTCTCACGTTTTGAAAGGTGATAAGCTTAGTTTAAAAGAAATAAATGATAAATAATGTAAATTTTTTAAAAGATTGATTGTCAACTTGAACTGGCGACCTATTATTTAAACAAATGAATTTGTTTTCACCCCTCAATGTCCGATTTCTTCTCATACCGACTACTTTATTCTACTAAATGATTATTGCCGGAATATCTGATCTGTTTACATAGATGGACTCAAAATTTAAAAGCACGACGTGTAATTTAAACTGATGAATATTTAGTCACTCCGTATATGATCTCTTCATATACGTACTGCTTAAATCTGATTTCTTCTGTGCATACTGCGGAGGTGTACCACTTTGTCCATGCTACATAACATGAATGGATAGCAATTTCATCGCTATCCAGCTTGTAGAATATAATTGGATTACCATGGCACTAAAGCCACTGACAAGTGATTTTCGTTATCCTCTACTTGATTGCTGAGCTGACATACAAAATAATATAGAACCAGGGGAAGACTACTGTACCAATTTTGGTATTGTGATGATATTTACAATTTTTTTTATATTAAGTTATATTTTTTGAGGTAGAAGTTATAACCGAAAAAAATCACGGAAGTGACAATTTCTAAAGACAAAGTTATTACTTTTTGAGGCCAAATTATATATATATAATTCTTCATGATTCTATATTTACTATATTTACCTCTAGATTCTTGTGTTTTGGATTTATATTTCTTGGACTTAAATTCTTCATGTAACCTATCAGAATTGATTATGAGAGGTCCATTTGTTCTACTATTTGTTGGTGATTATTTATTTACTATGTTACTTTCCGTGTCAGTCATCGAGGGAGAAGGTAAGGAGTTTTTGTCTTTTCTTCTTGAAATTTTGAGTGAGTGGAGCAGAGCCAAAATTTAATTATAAAGGGGTTCAAATAGAAAAAATTACAAAACAAATATTTTTTTAATTAACTGGATCATTCAACTTATTATCTCGAGTGTCCGAGATTAAATGGTATAGAATTTATCACAATTAACTTTCATATGATTGTCAAAATAAATTTGTGAAATATGTTAACTTATTCTGTCATTTATAACATGGTAATGACAACGAAAAAATTATACCAATAAAGATTAATTTAGCATGATCCCATTGTAAAACCTAATGCCAGTCATACTTGTAATCCGATTTCGTAATAAATTTAGATCTTTTCAATTTTATTGTGTCATATCGTAATCATCCAAGCATGTGTATTTGTGTGCAAAAGCGACACTCTTCCATTAATTAATATTACGTATTTAGTTGTTAACTATTATGGAATTGAGCTTTTTAATATCGTAAATGAAGTACCTTATGAATTTAAATTTTTGAAAACTTAGAAGGTGAAATAAGCATTTTGAAAACCTAGAAGGAAATAACAGATATTTTTCAAAAGTCATGGCCCCTTAGGCCACACTTTAGCTCTGTCACTGCAACCAAGTTTTATTTTAACCATCACCTAACTATAAAAGAAAATTAAGACACTTTGAATATTGATTGAGTAGTGTTGTGTTACATTAAAATCACGTTAGTTTGGTATCGTGGGGTCTCATTCCATGTTGTTCTTGAATTTGAATAATTTTTAGATAACACATAAAACAGATTGTGCAAAACTTAAGACCACTTCTCTCTCCCTCTCTCTCTATCTCTCTCTCAATCAACTTAACTATTCACATGCTCCCATAAATTAAAAACATATTTGATCTCCATCTTGGCAAAATCAAATCAAAACCAATTTCATACAAAAAATAATACGATATTAAATAAATGATCAAAAACTAAAAATCAATTACAAAAAAAAATTATTCTTACAATACCAATTTTTTTTAGAGGATACTTGTATTAGCAATTAAATGGGTTATGAATTTATCATATCAAAATAAAAAAATTCATATGTAACACAAATCAATCATATTATGATAATATGTCATGTCAAAAATAATGAATCAAAAGATTTGTGCTGCATTTGGCTGCCAAAAAAGCCCAACAAATTGAAATTGGCTTACGATTACTGGGATATTCGTTGTTCTTTCCTCTTGTCCTTTCATGTTGTTTCCTTCAGTTATTGACATAGAACCAGCGAATTCTAATTCCTAGTTCTTTCAGTAATTATCTAGAAGTATTGTGAAGACTTGCAGTTTCTTTCTGGATTAAGGATTAACACAAGGCCTGGTCTAGCCATTTTTTTGACTAAATACATAGTAAGAGTATTGAAATTTTTTGGGGAAGAGATAAAAGAAAGCTAAGTATTGACCAATTATAGCCACTTCATCTTCCTCTAGTTGGCGGTATGTTTGGTTCAAGGAGAAAAGGATGGTATTTGACTAATTTCATCCCACTGTCGGGGCGGAGACGGTAGCCACACTTGGTTTAGGGTGGGCACATCGGGGTGTCAATCGTATCATGTCGTATCATTTTTATATCGTGTCATTTTTGGTCATATCATTTTCGATACGTGCCGAAATAAAAATTATTTAATTTGAGAACAACTAATATAATACGATTTAAAAAATTATAAAATTCTTATTTTTTATCTACAATACTTGTTAAATAATTATTTTCTATCTACAATATTCATTAATCATGTTATTCGTGCCGATCCCTAATTTGACTCATTTATTACTCGTGTCAATTAATCATGTTATTTTCGGGTTCGTGTTAGATTCAGTTCGAGTCGGGTTCATGTTAACGGAAAAAATTGACACCCCTCACATGCCCCCCTCATTTTTTTTAATGCTTCATATTAATCATGTATTTTTTGAAATAAAATTTAGATAGATTTAATTATGTCTACCATAATATTGTGTTCTAATGATATTTATTTGAATAAATCCCTACCTGAATGATTGTTAACTTTTTAAACAACGTTATTAAAATCTAATGTAAGGACCTAATATATTTCGATATGTCTTAATATTTAATAAACTCTATAGTTTATACAATGGTCACAAATCATTGGACGTCTATCAATTAAATCTCAAATTAAGTACAACTAATATAATTGTTAATTTTTAGACATGTTCGAATATGTTTTGGACATATTGATGTTATTTTATAATTTTTTAAAATTATAAGGTTATTTCGTTATTCTATAAAAATGTATATCGTTATGTAATAAACTATAAGATCATAAATGAAAGATTGTTACCGCGATTTTGTATATAAAAAAAATATTGTTGATAAAATTAATTTGTAACTCTTTCAAATAATAAAAACATATTAGGATCAATTGTAAGTAATAATAATTAGTCGCATTCTCGTTAAGAAATTTTAATTATTATTTTCTTGTTCATGTTATATATATATATATATATTATTTTTTAATCTTCTATGTTTAAAAAGTATTAAATATAATTTTAATAAATATAAATTTATGAACTTTTATGGTGTATTAAAAAAAAATTAAACCATGCTAATTTGTTCAGCATAAAATTTTTTTCTTACTCCACCCCTGCCCACTGCCTAATTATCCTGTGTTAGGATGTTACATCCGGACCCCATTTAGGATAAGTCTTTCTCATAGAGGTGGGACACGTTTTGGGGGATAAGAGGATCCGAAGAGGTAGCTTGCAGATAATAATAACAATAATAATAATTTACCCTTCAAGAAAGGTTAGCAAACAATTTGACCAAATCGAATATGAGTACTCCATCCATTTAATCCGATGCCAAATCAAACGCAGGATTAAAAATTTAAGTCGGACAACCGCATACATTCCAGAGCCCCAAATTTGATTGAGCTCCATACATAGAATTGGAACGTATTGATAAATCCTATTCTCTTTTATTTCCGAATCAAACATCCACTTAGCTTCTTGTTTTGAATTCCGCCCCTTTAGGTGCTTTAATTATACTCCAACAGGCTCCATCTCATTCATGTATGAGCAGAATTAGTTGTAGAACAGCATGGCCTACATCAAAATTTTCTTATCCTTTACGGAGAACTGTGGTAGCTTGGCAACACTTGTCAGACACAATTTATACCGTACCATTGTTATCACCATTATCATCAAATATTTAGCAAATACTAATGCACTAAATAAAATAAAAAATAGAAACCGTGTTACTTTATTCAACTTTTTAGAATTTTTTGTATAATTATGGGGAGTCATTTACAATTTTTGGGATTTTTGCAATCGATCACAAATATTTGTGATTGACCCTAATAATTTTAGGATGATCCTAAATTTGTTAAGACCCAATGCAAACCTCATAAAATTGTTAGCAAACTAAAAATTATAACTTGATCATAATAATTGTAAGATAGCCCCAAAAAGTTATAATTTTTTGGATTGATTCTATTTATTTTTCTTTTACTTGTAACTAGACCATAAAAACTTAGATGGTAAACGACAAAAATTATAAACTTTAGTATCATAGCTCCTTCACTACCAAAGTCAAATCCAAATATTTTTATTGCTATATGTCTATAGTATCCAAAAAATATGGGTACCATACTTAAGTTAATTGAGTTAATTAATTTTGATTTAAACAATTTGTAGTCATTGATTGTAAATATAATAAAATATTTAAAAATTACAAAAATTAGGAAACTTTACATATGTCAAAGTTTTATTAGATAAAAAGTAGATCTAAAAGTACCAAAAAATTATCCAAGCAGACCTTATTATATTCAGTAATATTATGTTTACCAAATTTTTTATCAAATTTTATTATATTATTGTAAGTATTTGCCGTTCTAAGTGGCAGAAGTCATTTTCAAATTCAATTTGTTTAAAAAATTCATCAGGTTGAAGTTCAAGGCACAATGGGGCCAGCCTATGTTTTTTTTTGGCGGGCCAGCTTATCTCATTCCTTGACAGAATCAAATAGGTCTTTGCTTCTAATGGTCACATGAAGTTCATTTGTGATTGCAACCGTTCAAAGGTGACATTCAACATTATCATGTTATGTTAGCAGTAAAAAGGAATCACAATAGTTGTTTTGATTTTTGATATTAAGGGATTATCTAAATCATACATTTTTTAAACTCATGAATGCAATGCAAATCTCGAATAGACACGATCACTTCCTAAACAAATGAATCGGTTAAACTTATGAGTTTTGAGATTAGGGACAGTGGATGATATACGATTCAATACTTCTATGTATTTCAATTAAGTCAATCAAGCCGAATTTACTAAAATCCATTCAACTAAAAATAGGCTTTTTTCTAAAATCAAATATAACAAAGACCTTTACAAATTGTAGACTTTCAAGAAACAATTAACAAACTTCCCCTATACTTAATTTCCTCTATTACATACAAACACCATTAGCTCACCCTATAATTCTACAAGCCATCAATATATGCAAACTAAACAATATGACACCCTTTCCCCTCACACTTTTCTTCCCATAGGACATTGCTTTTATTAAGCCTTCATTATTGTAAGCTTTATTAAACAAAGTGGACACCCATTTACCTAATTTTGACACACCCCTAATCATATCTAGCTCTTCTTTTTTGCTTTCTCTCTTTACCTTTCTATGTCCATTGGCGCAAACACTTTTCCCATGTGAACAGAACTCTTTGACTCGCCGAGTTTGCTGTTTTTTTTGGGCTTCAACATCATAATTTCCCTCTTCTTGCTCTTCATATTTTGCTAGTGATTCATATTCGATCTTTTTGCCATAAATTTGATGCAAAATCAAATAAAGCGATACCCCGAAAATCGTTACTCCGATTAAGTACCAGCTGAATTGGATGTTCACTAGTGATTTGGCACGCTCGAGCGCTTCATTGCCATGACATCTAACAACTTGGTGACCTTCTTCCAAGTTCATGAAGCAACCTTTAGGTATTAATTCTGGTGTCCAAAGCATAAACCCCATGGCTATGAGCCACAACCCTTGGAACAGAATACTCAGAGACCTCACAAAGCTGACCAAGAAACTGTTAGGGTACCCTATGCCAGTAAGGGTGGTGAGGAGAGATAAAAGATGACAATTTGAAGAAGCCAATGGTATCGGCCCTCAACACCCATGTGATCAGCAGAGTGGAAGTGGAAGAGGAGGAGTTGTTGGCCGAATGCAATGGCTCCAAGCAATTGGGAAAGGCTGTATTGGGCCGGAGGCCCAATTTTGTCGAGGAGGAGAGAGAAAGCTGCATAAACAAAGAAAGTTACTGATATGTTGGAGTGCTCAAAGTTGTGGAGATGGTTGGAGGGGATGGTGCCATCGGGGTCAAACGGTTGATGTCGTTTGGGGCCAATGAAAAGCTCCATGGCTATGGACATGGAGCAACCTCCCATGATGAAGAAGAGCTCTAAGTACCTTATTTTGGAAGTGGGAAACCATGGCAAAGAGGTGTACGATTTTGGTTGGAGATAATAGAGTTTGATATGGTTAAGCAGGTGCCATAGCCCAATGACAAAGAAACCAAATCCAGGTGCTACATGCCCCACCAAAGTGCCCATGTTTTTGTGCCAACCCCTTGTGCTGCTTGGTTTTTGTGTCCTTGGAGAGAGAGAGAGAAAGTTAAAAAGGTTATGAAGTGAGCAAGGATTGGAGGATTGGGGGCTTTTAAGAGGGGTATGGAATTTTGAAGGTCTAGAGGCTTCGATGGGGGGTGAAAGTTTGAACATTTTGTAAGTACATCTTTGGTGGCTTGGGGTTATAAGATAAACAATGGGTTGACTGAGACCCGTAGCTCTGAGATGAGTTGGAAAACTTGTTTTCTAGAATGAAAATGGCCCAAACTAGTGGTTGATTTTTCCTTCGTCTACATAGCAAAACCACCCTAGCTAATTGGATTTAGAGTACCATTCTACTTGTTCAAAAAAAAAAAAATTCTACACCATTCTACAGTAACTGCACAAAGGTTATAATTAAGGGACTCCAAATCTAATATAGCAACTTGAAGTAT
>CAUOFW020007055.1:0-22188 GCA_963454935.2 Ilex paraguariensis | reverse complement strand
ATAGCATGACTAAAGCCACAAGTAAAATTATAGGGATCGAGTGGGTAAATACCTAGAGACTGATCTAAATCACGAGGGAGTTGGCAGGGGAAAGTTTTTAAGGATTCGGATAAACATGGATGTCAATAAACCCCTCCTTCGGGGTTTGATGGTTACTGGGGCAGAAGGCCTTTCCCTAACAGTTGTCTTCAAGTATGAGAGACTACCAAACTTTTGTTATTATTGTGGACGATTGGCACATGGAGAAAGGGAATGCTCAAGGAGATTAGGAACACAGAATTTAGTGAACCTAAGCCAAATGCAATATGGGAACTAGTTAAGAGCTTCTGAAGAAAAATCTAAAAGAGGACCTATGCCGCATAAACCGCCTACAAAAGAGGTATTTGCTGGTAATAATCGAGATACGTTGGCCGGAGTGGAAAACGATGTCAATACACGGGTCCATCCGGGAATTCAGAGGGGTGAGAGGATTGAGGAGAAAATCTCAAAATTGAATGGATTTTTTCCCACGATTATCGTGGATCCCCCGAATCCTGGAGGTATCCCTAAATCAGGGGAACTTACCAATTCGTATTTGGAATGCAAAGCAAGGATGGAATGTATAGTCATGGTAGGCAGGTTTCTGCAATAGAAAAGATGGAGGTTTCCAATTTTCAAATCGAAGTGGGACGTGATAAAGCCAAAGGGGAAAGTGTCAAAAACTCCTATATAATCCCTGATCCGAAATACATACTCAATCCAGAGAATGTTGTTGCCCATTCAGACCCAAAATGTTGGAGTTATTGAGTTATTGCTTGTCAGTTAAGTTTGGTTAGAGTTGACCTCTTCAAGTTATGTTAATAATCCCATTGAATAGGGACTTCTTGTTAGATTTGACCTATTCATAAGCTATTGTAACCACGTTTCTAGGTGTGCTTTAGAACCTGGGCTGTTTGGTTTCTTTTCTCATCATGTAAGGCTATATAAACCACTGAGTTTGCTTCAAGTTCAACAAGAGTGTTGTTCATCAATTACTAAGAATTTTTGCTTAAGGGTTTTTGGGTTCTACAATTCTGGTATCAGAGCCCCAACAAGGGGCCTGAGTGAGTGAGGTTAGGAACTACAAATTCCTAACAAGAAAAGAGTGAACGAGAGAATGGCAACAAAAGGAGGTTTTATCCAACCTGCAATACCAAGGTTTGATGGTCATTATGACCATTGGTCCATGTTCATGGAGAATGTTTTACAGTCAATAGAGTACTGGAGCTTGGTGGAGAATGGGATCCTTGCAGTTGTAGACGGAGTGGAGCCAACAGAAGTCCAAAGAAAGACCATTGAGGAGCAGCGTCTAAAAGATTTAAAGGTAAGAAAATAATCTCTTTCAGGCTATTGACAGAACTATCATGGAAACAATCATCAACAAGGAGACATCAAAAAGTTTCTGGGATTCAATGAGGCAAAAGTACTAGGGAACAACAAGAGTGAAGTGTGCTCAATGTTGCAAGCACTACGAAGGGTATTCTAAGTTCTCCAGAAGAGGGAAGGAGATAAAGTGGACGAGTACTTAGCTCGAACTCTTTCAGTTGTAACCAAGATGAAGATTCATGGAGAAAAGATTGACGAAGTGGTGATTGTTGAGAAAATCTTAAGGTCGATGACCAAAAGATTTGATTATGTGGTTTGCTCAGTCGAAGAATCCAACAATCTAGAGATCTTGACAATCGATGAGCTTCAGAGCAACTTGTGCATGAACAGAGAATGAACGGTCATGTTCAAGAAGAACAAGCATTGAAGATTATTCATGATGAAAGACTTGGAGGTAGGGGAAAGGGTCGAGGATCAGTTCAAGGACGTGGAAGAGACAGAGGCAGGTCCTTGAACAAAGCTATCATTGAGTGCTTCAAATGCCACAAACTAGGGCACTTCCAATATAAATGCCCTAATTGGGAAAAAAGTTCCAACTATGCTGAAATTGATGAAGAGAATGAGATGTTCCTAATGTCTTATGTGGAATCAGACAACTCAAAACGAGAAGCAGTGCGATTTATTGATTCGGGGTGTAGTAATCATATGCGCGGTAACAGGCAATGGTTCTCCAATCTTGATGAGGAGTTCAGACATTCAATAAAGCTCAGAAACAACTCAAGAATGGCGGTAATGGGAAGAGGCAATATCCAGCTGCAAATCAGTGGCATAATTTAGGTAGTTACTAATGTTTTCTATATACCTGATTTAAAGAACAATTTGTTGAGTGTTGGGCAACTGCAAGAGAAAGAATGGACCATACTAATTCACCATTGAGAATGTAAACTATATCATCCTAAGAAGGGGCTAATCATGCAAACAAGGATGACTACAAATAGAATGTTTGTGCTACTTGCTAATGTTGTGGTACTAGAAAAGTCATCTACCTGCAAACAATTACTGAAGAAGACTCACATTTGTGGCACCAAAGATTTGGGCATTTGAACTATAAAAGCTTAAGGACGCTGCAGTATAAAGGGATGGTGAAGGACTGCCTCTTGTCAAGAGCACAAACAGGGCTTGTACTAGATGTCTAGTGAGAAAGCAACACAGAGAGGTGATTCCAAAAAGAAGTGGTGAGCTTCAACAAGGTTACAACTCATGCATGTCGATATCTATGGCCCCATCAAACCTATCTCCAACAGTCACAAGAGGTATCTCATAAGTTTTATCGATGTTTATAGTAGAAAAGTTTGGTTATACTTCCTAGCTGAAAAGTCTGAGGCCTTTGCTGTTTTTAAAAATTACAAGAGCTTGGTCGAGAAAGAAATTGGTGCATCTATCTGTTGTTTGTGGACTGATAGGGGAGGGAAATTTATCTCCCATGAGTGTAATGATTTCTGTAAGTTAAATGGCATAGCAGGTAGCTTACAACAACATATACTCCCCAACAAAATGGGGTGGTTGAACGCAAGAACTGAACTATAATGAATATGGTTCGGAGTATGCTTGGTGAGAAGCAAGTGCGAAGACT
Organism: Ilex paraguariensis; assembly: GCA_963454935.2. Classification (NCBI taxonomy): domain Eukaryota; kingdom Viridiplantae; phylum Streptophyta; class Magnoliopsida; order Aquifoliales; family Aquifoliaceae; genus Ilex; species Ilex paraguariensis. Next base: position 19,211 of record CAUOFW020007055.1, on the reverse strand, counting down.
TTTTGGCCAGAGGCTACAATGGACGGCTCATGTTCTCAATAGAAGTCCAATGTTCGCAGTAAAGGATAAGACACCTGAGGAGATGTGAACTGGAATCAAACCGAGTGTGGACTACTTTGGAGTTTTTGGTTGCTTGGTTCATGTGCATGTATCGGATCAGAGAAGAGTGAAGCTAGATGACAAGAGCTTCAAATGTGTATTTCTTGGGATAAGTGATGAGTCTAAAGCCTATAAGTTGTTTGATCCAGTTACCAAAAAAAATCGTAGTAAGTAGAGATGTGATTTTTTGAAGAAGATAAGGACTAGAATTGGGGGAGAAGCATTGAATAAGAAAGGTATGATGTATTAGAGTGGGGTGAAAATGATGAAGATCAAGCTGAGTCCTTTGCAAGTGAAGAAAAAGTTAAAAATAATGGTGATATAGAAGCTGAAAATGAAGTGGCTACAGAACAAAATGAAGGAGTAATCACTTCATCATGTAGTGATTCACTCAATGAACCTACCTCAAATCCAATTGAGAGAAGGAACCAAAAATCACCCGCATGGATGTATGATTATGTAAGCGGGGAAGGATTGTCTAAAGAAGAAGAGGTACATAACTTTAACTTTGTCTTGTTCACAGCTTATGAAGATCCAAGCTCTTTTGAGGAGGCTGCCAAGAGTGCTAAATAGAGAAGTGCAATGGATTCAGAAATATAGGCAATCGAGAGAAACAAGACCTGGGAACTCACCAAATTACCTATAGGAGCCAAAAAGATTGGAGTAAAATGGGTGTTTCGGACGAAATTTAATGAAAATGGAGCTGTTGACAAGTACAAGGCTCGGTTGGTTGCAAAGGGCTCCTCTTAGCAGGAAGGAGTAGACTATACAGAGGTCTTTGCTCTGGTGGCAACGTGGGATACCATCAGAATGATGTTAGCTCTAGCTACTCAAAAAGGTTGGAATGTGAATCAAGTCAACGTCAAAAGTGCCTTTCTACATGGTGAGTTGAATGAGACCGTGTACGTCGAACAACCACAAGGATATGAGTGAAAGGGTGAGGAACACAAGGTCTATAGACTGAAGAAGGCGCTATATGGCTTAAAGCAAGTGCCATGAGCATGGTATAGTAGAATAAAGGCATATTTTATCAAGGAGGGGTTCGAAAGATGCAGTTATGAGCACACTTTATTTGTCAAGTTTGGAGATGAAGGTTAACTTTTAATTGTGAATTTATATGTCAATGATTTAATCTTTACTGGGAATGATTTAAGCATGTTTGAAAGTTTTAAGAATTCCATGAAACATGAGTTTGACATGACAGACTTAGCTAAAATGAGGTATTTCCTTGGGGTTGAAGTGTTGCAAATCTCTGAAGGAATTTACTTGAGAAGTTTGGACTGGAGAATAGTAATCTAGTAAAGAATCCTATCGTTCCAAGTTTTAGATTAACAAAAGAAGGAGAAGGAGCAAGAGTTGATCCTACAATGTACAAGCAATTGATTGGAAGCCTAATGTACATCACAACAACAAGACCAAACTTAATGTTTGTGGTATGCCTTTTGAGTAGGTATATGGCTTGTCCCACTATTTTACATATGCAAGCTACAAAGCGTGTGTTGAGATACTTGAAGGGGACGGTGGATCTGGGTGTTTTTTTTTATAGAAAAGGTGAAGCTGGGGAGCTGCTGTGCTACACCGACAGAGATTATGCCGAAGACGTTGATGATAGGAAGAGTACGCCTGGTTACGTGTTCTTGCTTAATGGTGGAGCAATGTCTTGGTCCTCTAAGAAGCAGCCAATGGTGACTTTATCCACCACCGAGGCTGAGTTTGTGGCAGTAGCTTCATGTGCTTGCCAATGTGTATGGATGCAAAGGGTGTTAGAAAAGATTAGACATGCTCAAAGCAGTTGTACTACTATAATATGTGACAACAGCTCAACGATCAAGTTGTCAAAAAATCCAGTCTTACATAGTCGAAGCAAACATATTGACGTAAGGTTTCATTTCTTACGTTATCTTACAAAGGAGGAGATGGTGAAGCTGGTTCATTGTGGGACAAATGAGCAGATAGCTGATATCATGACTAAGCCCTTGAAACTGGAGGTGTTCCTGAAGCTACGCAAACTACTTGGTGTCTGTGACATACCAAGCTTAAACTGAATGCATACTGTAATTAGTTTAGGGGAGGATTTATTGGAGTTATTTTTTGTCAGTTAAGGTTGGTTAGAGTTGACCTCTTCAAGTTCTGTTTATAATCCCTATTGAATTGGGACTTGTTGTTAGATTTGACCTATTCATTAGCTACTGTTACCACATTTCTAGGTGTGTTTTAGAATGTGGGCTATTTGATTTCTTTTCTCATAATGTAAGGCTATACAAGCCACTGAGTTTGCTTCAAGTTGAACAGGAGTGTTGTTCATCAATTACTAAGAATTTTTGCTTAAGGGTTTTTGGGTTCTACACCAAATACTCATGTTGCCTTTTTAGATCCAAACACTAATGTTACCCACTCAAAACACAAATACTATTATTACCCATTTAGGCCTAAGACCTCATCTTTCCCTTTCAGACCGACATACTGGTGTTACCCATTCAGACCTAAATACTAGTGTTACCCACTCAGGCCCAAACACTCACATCTCCCTTTCAAGCCCACACACTGATGTTACCCATTCAGACCCAACGTTACTGCCTCTCCCACAAAAGAAGCCCAATCCACCCAAAAAAAAACCAACGATGACAAGCTTAAAAGCAAAGTGACCAATCTGGTAGAGCACAACACAGTAGCAAGCTTAAGAACATGGAAGAGAAAGGCTAGGGCACAACTTCGTCTAGCAAATCCATCGATTACTATTGCAGATGGAGGAAAGAGAAAGCATAAAGCTTCATCAAGTTTAGGGGAGGTGAAGGCACGAGTAGAACCAAAGAAACTAAAATCTCTTTCATAGGTTTGCCTTTCTGATGAAACTCCATCCCCAATTTTTCCAACAACAGAGTCTAAAATGTGCAAGAGAAAGGAAAAGGGTGGTATGGGGTTTCGAGACTTAAGGACATTTAACATGGTAATACTAGCTAAACAGGCTTGGAGAATACACCACGAGACTAATGCACTCCTCCATAGGGTATTGAAGGCCAATTATTTCCCTTCTACAACTTTTATGCAAGTCAAAATGGGGTCTAGACCATCATATACTTGGCGAAGCATTTTAGAAGCGAGAAAAGAGATAGAAGCTGGCTTGAGATGGAGGATTGGGGATGGGACAAATGTCAAGGTTTGGAAAGAAAAATGGATTCCAACATAAACTACCTTTCAAGTGATTAGGCCAAGGAGTATATTGAGTGTGGAGGCCACAGTTAGCGAGTTCATCAACCCATGTACAAGAACTTGGAAGGCACAGTTGATCAATGAGGTCTTTTTGGACCATGAAGCGGACACTATTAAATGGATTCCCCTAGGTCTTTCTGACACAGAAGACAAGTAAATTTGGCACTATAACTCCAATGGAAGATTTTCCATTCATAATGTCTATCACCACTCTTATGAGCATAAACTATTTCATACGATGTCTTATGAGGAAAGCTCATCATCTTGGGAAATATTTGGAAGACCTTATGGAATCTAAGTATTCCCAAGTAAGATTAAAATTTTTGTTTGGAGAATGTTGCAGGATGCCCTTCTGTCTAATGTAAACTTGCAGCATCAAAGGGTTCGACTCGACACTATATGTTGTGTATGTGGTACCGAATCAGAGACTGTTTCACATATTGTTAAAGACTGTTCTTGGGCTAAATCCTCTTGGGATGGCAGTCCTTTTATCAATGGTTTCCAGCTGTCAACGAGTAATATGGGTCATTGGTTTTGGGAGCTAACCCAACTTTTTAATTCCCATTCGCTTTCTCTTTTCTTGGTGCACTGTTGGCTTATTTGAAAAAAATAGAAATGAGACCTTGTTTCAAAATACAAGAGGGGATCCCAAAACTCTAAATCAAGCAAGTACAAGCTCTTCGACATCTGATAAGTGGATCACCCCAATTGTTGGGTCCTTGAAGGTGAACTTTGACGGGGCAATTTTTGAACTGGAAGGAGTGATTGTGATGGGCATTGTGATTAGGGATGAGGATGGTAGGTTCATTTCTAATATTTCTGATTTGTGATTCATGAAATTTGTGATTTATGATTGTGATTATGATTTGTAGTACCTTTCCTTATTTCAGATATTTTTGATTCATAAAATTTCATCGTTTCTCTAAAAAAAAGAGTCAAAACTCAAAAAATATGTTTAACATAAATAGATAGATAATTTAATTCAAAGCCATTCATTCACATCCTTAAAGGAAAATTATAACATAGGTAATTAACATATTCTAACCAATGTTCAATCACTACAACAAAACCATATCTTAATTCTTTTTTTTAACTACACAATGTTTAAGTTTGTGTCAACTACTCCCTTGAACTCGAACACTGATCACCATAAATCAAGTGAGTTTAAAACATATTTCTTGAGAAATAAAAATAACTGACCCTTAGAAACTATAAAAAATATTGAACATTAGCATTTCGAATTACTAGAAAACTACATTCAATCATATTTCCTACACGTCAAATATTTCATATTTTTCTCGCATGGGCAAAATGTGTACGTGGGCTGGATGAGGATCCCCAAGGGATTTTCGAGAACATATTCTCCAAATTCTTTAGATCTCCATGTAGACTCATGCACACTCGTGCCACATGATTTCCACCCAATTGCCACCTCTAGGCAAGAGAGAGGTTCCTTTCCAATCAATGTTATGCTCGGTCATTATAGGGGTTAGTTATGCTGGATCATTAATTATTTAAATCAGTTACAACTTCACACGTAAAAGATAAAAATTAACTTTAAAAAGAAAAAAATGTTCGGAACTGTACCAAAAAATGCAAAGCCAGAACACTGTCAATGAATACTTGCTTTAGTTTTAAATTTAATGTAAGACAATGAAAATGCTAAAATTAAGGATATGATTTGGTCAATATCCTTAATTATGTAATCTTATTTTATTCAGTAGTTGTAGAATATTTCTCTGTAATCTTTTATTTTTTCCTTGTTAATGTTTGTACTATATATATTGTACAACTATGATGAATGAAATAATCAGAAAATTATTCCACAATTGTGTTTCTTGATATGGTATCAGAGCCTCCTTCAATCTCCTCTTCTTAACTCTAGGAATTGAAGTAGGTCATGTATTCACAATTGTTGTTGTTTTTGTTCATATCATTCCAATGCAAAATTTTCTTTTAATGCCATCATGATTGACGTAAGTGGTGCTACATCACCAAAGAATAACGAATCTTCAATTATTGTATCTAGCCTCCATTTGCAGGAAACATCCTCTCTTATCACTCCGAAACGGCTTGACGGTACCAATTATGTGGAGTGGTCTTTGAATGCAATAAAATCCATGGGAGAAAACATTGGGGGTTATATTTAGGGTGCTAGGGCTGCTCCATCAAACAAAAAGTCGGAAGAGTATGAAGAATGGGAGGACGAAAACCACTTGGTCAAATCTTGGCTTCTTGATGCGATGACAAAGGATATTCAACCTCTCTTTCTTCGATAGTCTACCACGAAGGAGATATGGGAGGTGGTTAAAAACACGTATTCGGTTGATCAGGATGCGTCAAAAGCTTATCAACTTCATTGCGAGGTATTTTCTGTCTGCCAGAATGGAGGTTCTGTTATTTCTTATTTTGGCAAATTATAGAAAATATGGCAGGAGCTTGATGATATTGATTCCTGTATTATGGAGTATGCCAATGATATTGCTATATACACAAAGAAGGTTAATTTTGAACGTGTGTATAAGGTTTTGGCTGGTCTTGATCCTCATTTAGATGGGGTTTGAGGTCGTGTACTTTCTACAAAACCACTTCCTGTTATACAGACGGCTTATGCTATGGTTTGTTCAGAAGCTAATCGCCAAGATGTCATGCTTGGAGGAAATATTGGAGAAGGGGCTGTAATGGCATCTCGGAAGATGACCATCTCAAAGAAGGATAAAAAATGCACTCACTGCAATGGTACTAGTCATACGGTGCAAATGTGCTTCCGACTTCATGGGTATCCAGAATGGCATCCAAAGGGTAAGAAGACATCTCATAAGGAGGCGGACTCTAATCCAAAAACAAATCTAGCCACAACCCTTGCATTCACTACTAAGTCGAGTATGTCTTTTATTAGAAATAGTGATTGGATAATTGAATCTGGTATAACAGACCATATGACTTGTGATCGTTATAGGTTTAGTTATTTATCTCCTAAATGTTCCAAAGCCACTATTACCACTGCTAATGGTGTATCATCTCTGGCTATTGGAGTTGGTACAATTCCATTATCTTCCACATTAGAAATCGAGGATGTCTTATTTGTGCTTTCGTTAAATTGTAATATTCTCTCTGTGAATCAATTAGCAAAATCTCATAATTGTGTTGCTCTATTTTTTCCTACTTAACTGTGTATTTCAAAACATCCATACTCGGGAGAAGATTGGCAGTGGTAGACAAATGGGAGTGATCATAAAATAGATTTACCTTTTTCATTAGTTCATTAAGATGTTTGGGGACTGGCCCCAACTTCTCCTCTTAATGAGATGAAATGGTTTATAACATTTGTTGATGATTGCACTCAATTGACTTGGGTTTATCAAATGAAACACAACAGTGATGTTTGTTCAATTTTTCGCATGTTCCATCAAATGATAACTACTCAATTTGGTGTTCTAATAAAAGTCTTTCGTTCTGATAATGGTGGTGAGTACGAAAAGAAAGAATTGATGAAATTTATGCACTCTAAAGGGATTATTCACCAATCATCTTGCACAGATTCTCTTCAACAAAGTGGCATCACATAGTGAAAAAATCGACATTTATTGGAAGTTATTCGGTCTCTTTTAATTGGGGGTCATTTTCCTATTTACTTGTGGGGTGAGCTTTGAATTCGGCGGTCTATTTAATAAACTGTACGCCATCTAGTGTTCTCAATTTTTGAATACCATTGGATGCCCTTTCTGATCATTGCACTCTTCCATCGATAGTACTTTTGGCTCCACAAATTTTTGGGTATGTAGTTTATGTTCATTTGCATCCGCGCCAACGGACTAAGCTTAAGTCTTGTGCTTTGAAGTGTGTTTTTGTGGGATATGGGAACAATAAAAAAAGGCTATAAGTGTTATGATCCAAAAAATTGAAAGCTTTATGTTTCCATGGATATTACCTTCCATGAGAACGAACTTTTTTACAGGGAGCCGACTCCTAATTTACCATTTTAGGGGGAGAATTCAAAAGAAATGATAAATTATGAAAAATTGGAGGCATTTTTTATTAAAAATTTGAAAAACATTTCTTCATAGGAGATTTTTCAAGACAGGGTGAATTTTTCGATGGAATAAAAGAGTTATCAGTTGTTGAACCAGAGACTTTTCATACTGAAGATAATGCTCTTCATGATCCTACAATGCCTCCCAACAATTCAACACAACCACTGAGCTAGTCTTCTTTTGAGATTCCTCAAGAGGTATCCACGAATCCTAATTCCGCTTGTAGTGATGATCTTTTTTCTGAATCTCAAGTGCCTCAATATCGTTTTTCACCTCATTCTAATCATGGTGTATCACTTGTTAAATATGAGTCTGATCCTAAATCCAAAGTTAGACATCCCATTAGTAATCACGTGTCTTGTCAAAAAACTGTCCAAGTCATATGCATCTTATGTGCTACAGTTATTATCTATTTCTATTCCTAGTAAAATACAGAAAACTCTAGCAGATGATAAATGTACTCAAGCCATGGCAGAAGAAATGACAGCGCTTGAGAAAAATGATACTTGGGAGCTTGTGACTTTACCGAAAGGAAAAAAAACCATGGAATGTAGATGGGTCTTTGCGGTTAACCATAAAGCGGATGTGATGATTGAGAGGTATAAAGCTCGATTGGTCGCTAAAGGATATACGTAATCTTATGGGGTTGACTACCAGGACACTTTTACACCTGTTGCCAAACTTAATACAGTTAGAGTGCTCCTATCTTTGGCAGTGAACCGAGATTAGCCACTTCTTCAATTTGATGTAAAAAATACTTTTTTACATGGAGATCTTACAGAGGAAGTGTATATGGATCCCCCTCCAGGTGTGGAAAAATACTCAGATGCTACAATGGTGCGCAAACTCAAAAAGGCATTGTATGGATTAATACAGTCTCCAAGAGTTTGGTTCTATAGAGTTACTAGGTCTCTGAAGAGCTTCGAATATAAACAAAGCAACTCAGACCATACTTTATTTTTAAAACATCGAATGGGTAAGGTTACTGCTTTGATTATATACATTGATGACATGGTGGTGACAGGAGATGATCAAGAAGAAATTGAGAGCTTACAACGACACTTGATGTTAGAGTTTGAAATGAAACAACTTGGAGATTTAAAATACTTTCTTAGAATTGAGGTAGCCCGTTCAAAGAATGATATTTTCTTATCTCAACGAAAATACATTCTTGATTTGTTAACTGAAATAGGTATGCTTGGATGTAAGCTTGTGAATACCCCTATTGAACAAAATCAGAGGTTGTTTAATTGTTGGCATGCAAGTACTTCTGATAAAGCCAGGTATCAGAGACTTGTGGAAAAATTAATTTATTTGTCCCATACTAAGCCAAATATTGCTTATTTAGTATGTGTAGTGAGCCAGTTTATGCATGATCCTCGTAAACCTCACATGGATGCTATGGAACGCATATTGCAATATTTAAAGTCTGCTCTGGGTAAAGGGTTGTTGTTTAGCAAGAATAATTACTTGAAGGTAGAAAGTTACACTGATGCAGATTGGGCTGGTTTATCTGACGACAGAAATTCTACATCAGGATATTTTACTTTTGTAGGAGGCAACCTTGGGACTTGGAGGAGTAAAAAACAACCAATGGTAGCAAAATTTAGTGTACAAGCTGAATATAGAGGCATTACTTTTGGAGTATGTGAGTTACTATGGTTGAGGAACTTGCTTAAGGATTTGGGTGTTCACTCTCTGGAGGCAATGAAGTTGTATTGTGATAACACTTCTGCTGTAGAGATTGCTCATAATCTAGTCCAACACAATCAAACGAAGCATGTGGAAATTGATAAACACTTCATCAAGGAAAAACTTGAAGTCGGAATCATTATTATTCCGTTTGTGAAGTCTGAAGACCAACTAGCCAATGTCCTTACCAAAGCTATCGCAAGCAGTGTTTTCGGTCACTCTTTAGACAAGTGAGGCATGTGCGATATACATGCTCCAACTTGAGGGGGAGTGCTAAAATTAAGGTTATGATTTGGTCAATATCCTTAATTATGTAATCTTATTTTATTCGATAGTTGTAGGATATTTCTCTGTAATCTTTTATTCTTTCCTTGTTAGTGTTTGTATTATATATATTGTACAACTACGATAAATAAAATGATCAAAAAATTATTCCACAATTGCGTTTCTCGAAAGAAAACACCACCAATAAGCAGTATTGATGATAAGCCCATATTATGTTATCATTTTATATTTTTCTGTTGTTTGAATCGATTTTATGATTTGGACTTGACTACAGTACCTTAAAAAAAAAATCAGTATCGTACCTTTAAAATTTATTATTTTAATAGATACTTTTATAATTTTTATGGGTATTTTTATTACTATTGCGTTAATTAGTTTTACCATTTTTTTTTGGATATTTTTATCACATTTACTTTTTTTGAAACCACAACAGTGATAAAAATACCAATAACAATAATAAAAATATTCACAAATATGATAAATATCGATACAATTGGTGTCGATTTTTTATTTCTTCGGTACTATTGACAATTTCTTACGATTTAGATTTGTTGTTGAAATAAACTACTATTGTTGGATTATATGTATGTCTTAATATCCAATGGGATCCATGAGTCATCTTGCCCGTTAACGCCAATGTTTACTGGTACCTAATCTCCATTTAACACGCTAAAACCAAGGCGCCTTCTTTTTGGTGTTTTGCTAACGTGTCAAATGGAGATTGGCTAACGGATAAACCCGACAAAAAATATTTTAATATTTTATTATAGAGTTAATCACCAAAAATCAAGTTCCGATAGTTAAAGTATCTCCAATAGTAATTATTAAAATAGAGAGTTTTTTTTTCAAAATAAAGAGTAGGGAAAGGCTATGGGACTGAAAGAGGTACCGTATCGAAAATTATAACAATTTTAAGTTAAGTTACATTTTTTTTGAGGTGTAAAGTATAACTTTTAAAGTTCAAGTTACAACTCAAAAGAGAGAAACTACAACTGTTCAGTGGAAGTCCATGATCAATCATGTGTGTCTATGATCGATCATGGACCCTTGATCAATCATAAATTTCTTTGAACAGTTATATTTTCTTCATTTTGAATTATAACTTTATCAAAAAAATAATAACTGAGGATACGGTACCGAAGTTGGTACCATAGAATTACCCTAAAGTGTATCTTTATTCAAAAGTTAAAATAGAAAGTATCTTTACTATTTTATATTTTGTCTTTTTTAAGAATAAATTTAACTTCCCATTTTTTTTTCCTTTATTCTTTTACCAAACTTTAAATATTTTATTCATCCACAGTTTCCCATGATTCGTTCCAGCCTTCGGCCATGTCTGTTCCATCTTGTTTCAACCCCCTCTCATATTCCTTGAATGGCAGCAATGGAGAATCAACCGAGAGAAACATTTAAAAAAATTATTTTAATTTCCAATCGTGATGTTGTTTACTTTGTTTCTTCGAATATCCCATTTCGAGACTAAGAAGACGGGAGTCACGGGGAGAGATTTGTTTTTGATGTAAATGGTGTTTATCCTAAACTTTTTGGTCGAAAAGACGGATACACCCTTTCTTTGTTTTGAAAAAATAGAGTACAAAGTGAATTTGAGATATTCTAAACTATTTTTTTACTAGAATAGCGGGTCCATTGAATTTATCAAAAAAATTTCACTCTCTATTTCAAAATTTTATTTAAGATATTCTCTATTTAGAAAAAAGAAAAAAGGAAAAAGAAACTCTCTCTAAGATAAAGAGCACTATTGAAAATGCTCTAATACCCACATTTCTTTTGTTGGTTTATAATTCCTAAAGCCAACTTGATGATTGAAGGCTACATGCATAAATAGTCTGCCAAGTAGGTACTTTGTGACATTTGATCTTAATATTTTTTTTTAATTATGTAATTTTCTTTCTTTAAATTTTTAATTCGTGTCATTTTTGTCCAATAAAAAAAACAGTGATTTAAGTTAACTAAAAGAGGCGGTCACTTGTGTCTCATGGGACTGTACTTAGGGTATGTTTGGTTTAAATATAAATAAATGATGAAATTGGGTGATTAGTTCTCATCCAATTTATAAAATAGTGTTAACAAGTGTACTATTTAATATTATCATTGTACAATAAGTTTGGCTCAATGTTGGGATAATATACAAATTTATAATTATAATACCAAATTTATGTTTGAATTAAGTAATAGAATATAATATTAAATTAAAAATATCAAAACAAATATTGAGAATAAGAATTTACATAATATGTAACTTTTATATGAAAATTTGACTCTAAATTTGTAAGGATAATAAAGTCTTTACATTTTTAATATTTAACTTTTTAAATATAATATCACCTACTACATGATATTTATTACTATATAATATTAGATGTTAAATAACAATTGTGAACCGGATTGTGATTAATTAAATTAATACCGGGTTGCTATAACTTTATCAAAACTTAGTATTATTTTATTATCGGATTAAATTAATCCAATCTACCCCCTTAATACCTAAACTAAAAATACCCTTAAAGGATTACTTTGATCCTTCAAATTTATAATTTGTGTCATTTGGTCATTCGCACTTACGGTCTATGTCCCCTATAGCCCAAGTGTAGCATGTTAGTCAATTTAAATTGCGGATTTCAAGTAGACTAAATTGATATAAATTAAATAGTTGAGAGACTAAATTAACAGAGTTAAAATGTAGGAGACTCAACTTACACAAAACCCATAATTAATTTGGGGACCCATAATGTATTTTGCCCTATATATGCTATATACCTAATCAGTTGCATTGTTAGCATACAAATTTTTGGTGAATGAGAGAGATCAAACCCAAAATGGAATGGTTTTGGAATTCAGTGAATATGCTGAATGTTTCTGTCTCAGTTGTTTTTCTTCTTCTTGTGTTGCTAAGCTTGGTCAAGGCCAGGAGTGCCTCTTCAAAAAAACTACCACCAGGGCCATCAGGATGGCCCATAGTTGGCAACCTGTTCGACCTTGGTGACTTACCACACCAGACCCTGTACAAGCTCAAAAGCAAATATGGCCCTGTTATTTGGCTACAACTTGGTTCAATCAACACCATGGTTGTACAGAATGCCACTGCCGCCGCCATACTTTTCAAGAAACACGACGTTGCTTTCTGTGACCGCAAGGCTCCTGATATGCTAACTGTCTTCGATTTTAACCAGGGAACACTAGGTATGAACACTTACGGTGGCTACTGGAGGGCGCTGAGGCGGATATGCTCCATGGAGTTTCTGGTTAGCAAACGAATGAATGAGACGATTGACCTTCGAAGGAGGATCAAGGACAACATGGTCCGGTGGATTGAAGAGGATTCAGCAGCGTCGCGTGCGCGGGGAGGAACTGGGGAGGTGCAATTGAGTCGGTTCCTCTTTCTTATGGCTTTCGATATTATTGGCAACCTCATGCTGTCAAGAGATCTGTTAGACAATAAGGACCCTGAAGGGGGTGAGTTTTTTGATTCAATGAATGTCATGTTGGAGGTTTTGAGGACACCTAATGTGGCCGATTTTCTGCCATTCTTGAAAAGGATCGACCCACTGGGGATGAAGAGGAGTATGATTAGGAACATGGCGAAAACAATGAGGATATCGTCCCGGTTTGTCCAGGAGAGGATTCAAAAGAGGAAAGAAGGAAAAGTTGAGGGAAAGAAAGACTTCCTAGATGCCTTGCTGGAGTATGAAGGTTATGGAAAAGATGGGCCTGTTAGGATTACAGAGAAGAATGTGAACAGTGTCATAATGGTAAGCATATTGTCTACTCGTTTTTTGTATGTGCCGCAGGCCGGCCCAAGAATATTTATGGCTCAAGGCAAAATTTTTAGATGGGGCTCTAAATTATTTTGAGATGAATAATTTATTTATTTTAATTTTTAAATATTTAAATTTATTTATTTTTATAGGTATATATATTTAAATTGAAAAATAAATTACAAAACAAATACATTGTGTAACTGATTATTATTATTCAATAAAATAAAACTGAATAAATAGGTTAGAGTTATTGCAAATTCATCTAAAATAAGAATGTAAAACCTTATAATTTTTTGTACAAGAATATGGTGTGATTTTTTTTTTTTGGCTTTTTGAATGAACAAATGTTTATAATTTAAAGAACAATATTTTTAAAATCTTTTTGATTTTTTTTACAAAACATCTTAATTTTTTATTTTGTTAAAATTTATTAATATAATTTATAAAATACATGCGAACGGGCCTTAGGTAATTAGGGTCCTTAGGCAACCGCCTCACTAGCCTATGGATAAGATTGGCACTGATGTGCCGGCACAAGGTGTAGCATTTCTCTTGTCGAGTGGTGTTTCGGTCGTACTAAGTTGGATTCTTGGTGAACACCAATCAACTCTTATCCAAGTAATTGTGTCAGATATTATAATATTAAGTCGGTTAGTATATTATCATGTCATGTTTGAATTGATACGCATAACCCATCAATCAAAAATAAAAAAATTAAGACTCTATTATCTCTCAATCAAAATTATACTCATTTTTTTTTGATATAACGGTGAGAGTTGTTTGGGCCAATTTACACGCATTTTAATTAATTCTTTCTCCGATCTGGTCAAAGGTAAACGAGACTAAGGTATTCTAAAACTCCAAAGAATTGCTAAGATTCGAACTCAGAACGTTTAAATTTACAGCTCGTGCATGTTATCACTTCAATTACCTTTGAAATTACTATACTCAGATTTTTGATAGGCTTCAAATTCACTAAATATAATAATAAAAAGTATTTATTTTACAAGGATTGATGTTGAATTATTTGTGTTTTACACTATTTGTTATTTATGTTACTAAGTCATGTCATTTTTAACTGTCTTAAAAAATAGCCAACCCTAACATCTATCATACTGTGAATCCTGTTTCATCGTGTCAAAAATCATTACCCTTACATGAACATATATATTGATCTTGATATTTACTATCCAATGTCACATTATTGAGTGATTATAGCCAGTGCAGGAAATGTTTTTGGCTGGGTCAGAAACTACAAGCATCAGCATCGAATGGGGCTTCGCAGAGCTACTATGTAACCCTCACGCATTCAAAAAGGTTAGAGAAGAGATTGATGGAGTCGTTGGACTCGAGAGAAAAGTTGAAGAGAGCGACATGGATAACCTGCCATATTTACGAGCTGTTGTGAAGGAAACATTTCGATTACATCCCGCACTTCCCCTACTCCTCCCACGAAATACAATGGAAGACACTAACTACATGGGTTATGCCATACCCAAAGACACACAAGTTTTAGTGAATGCCTGGGCAATTGGAAGGGACCCAGAGTCTTGGGATGATCCCTTAACTTTCAAGCCTGAGAGGTTTTTGAACTTGAATGTTGAGTATAAGGGGCAACATTTTGAGTTAATTCCATTTGGATCTGGGAGAAGGATCTGCATGGGATTCCACTTGGCTCATCGAGTTGTTCATCTTACTTTGGCAGCCCTAGTGCAAACTTTTGACTGGGAGTTCACAGGTGGTGCTGCTCCAAGGACTCTGAACATGGAGGAGAGGTTGGGACTAACACTGCAGAAAAAGAATCATGTGAAAGCTATACCCAAAAAACGACTTCATCTTTAACGATCAACCAAATGATAGTTATACCCAAAAGGGCTAATCTCACTTTGTACCGTAAAACATGTTTTGATTTTCTATTGATACCCTCAAATATTAAAAATCTTAATTTACACCTCAATGTTGTGAATTGACAGCAATGTGGACCTCAACTAGACTGTTCAATATTTCATCATAAATTGAATAACGTGAGGTGCAAGTGCTTTAGGTATGAGGATAAGGTATGTCCACCATTGTAAATCTTTGTTTGCGATCAATTTGACATTATTTTCTCTATCGAAAAATAGGATTTCGATAATCAGATAGAGGCTAACCCTATCATGTGAAACTCACATGAGACGCCAATAGTTTGTGAATTTACATATAAGTCTATTTCCAGAGCACTAGCAACTCACGTGCTTCAATTTATGACGAAAAATTGAACAACAATCTTGGTCAAGTTCATATTGCTACCAATTAATAACATTGATGGCACAAATTGATATTTTTAAAATTTGAGGGTATAAATTAAAAATTGAAGAATCTTTTAGGGGTGTAAAGTGAGATTAGCCCTACCCAAAAAGCTACTTCAAACAAACATTGACATGCAGTATCCGTTGTTTGTGGTATTTCAAATATAATAAAATCACTTATTGAAATTTTTGATTTGAAACATGTAGTTTAAAATAAAACAGTAGCAATCAAGAATGAAACAGTTATATAATAGTATGTACGAAATAGTTACAGATACGAATAAAACAGTAACGCAATAAATTTATAATTTAAACAAAAGATAAACTGACATGTTTGCAAAACAGGAATTATTATTAAACTTTAAGTAGATCAAAGTCAGTGTTTGATACTATGTCCTTAACACAGATTTTACCCTCACACTTTGTGCTTATAGAAATCAAAGCATCTGTCTCACAGACTACAATAATCTTCAAGCAAATAAAAGTAGTACTTCAATCTACTCGCACAGCGAACCATAAATTATGTTGTGTACTCTCCAAATAAAAATTGTCTTAATGTCGAAATGTAATGTACTAAATATCTGCCTTAACTCCGAAAATAATTGATGCAGAATGAAAATGAGCTTGGGTTTATATAGACAAACTAGTGACTGTTCTGGACAATCACGATGCAAAAAGACAACCCAGAAGACATACATGCAACCAGAAAATACCAACGTGTAACTGTCCTCTATGAACAGACACTACTCAAAAATTCAAACTAGGAAGAAGAAAAATCCGAACCAATGCCAATTCAAATTCAACATGTACCAAAATTAAATTTCGGTTCAAAAATTCACGCCTAATTCTTTAAACGAATTTTCTCGAAAAAAATATAGCTTAGTCTAAACCACACCTACACCCGTGCTTGTGCCCGAGCTCGGCCGGTGAAGAGAACACACGTTCGGCCTAACCGATGGTATGTAGGCACTCGCTCTGCTCATGAAATTGTAGTACCCCTTAGGGCCCCATCCCATAGAGCAAACTTAGGTTATATATGTCCATGTAGAAATTCTTCCTCAACCAATGTGAGATTGAAGTCAAATCCCACATTACACAACCTCTATTTTCTTATTTCAAGAGGGTCATTTGGAACCTATTTTCTCATTCATTTCTCACTCGATTTGAACAAGTGAATATATTACGTTATTCTCTTCACGGAGTATAACACGAACTCACGAAATTTTATTCAAAAGAACGAGTGGGTCCCACTTTAATTTAGACTCAAATTCTACCAAAAATCATATTTTAATTACTAAAATCTATTTTAGTCCAACAATCTCCCACATGAATGAAAAATTGATTGTTAGTATGCAAATGATAATACTGACACACTATAGAGAGTACATCTTTGAAAAAATCGTGCATCGAGATATGTAGTTTTGGCCTTGAACCGCCCCTAGTAAAGCCCATCGAACTTGTCAGCTATATAGTGAACGTGATGTCTTGAACTATTCAGCTGTTTGATAAATCAGATTGAATAGACTTCACACAGCCTTTTTCCTAATATTAGTGAAATAAATATTGTACTATCCAAAATTACCTTCTTTCTTTGCACCCTCTTTCTCCAAAAACTTTAGCATAGTGAAATTTCTTTGACATAGTTCAGTTTCAAAATCCAGTGACAATGAAATTGAATAATGAAATTCAATTCTTCTCTACAATTTCAATAAATATTACTAATACAATGAATTCATTATTCAAAGTTTTAATAGAGAATAGAAGAATAGGAATAGTTTTTATTAGCAAGAAATGTTCGAAACTGTTCTTGTCATTCTGCTGGAAGGGTTCAGCTTATAAATTATGTATTATTCTTTATATATGTTTACTGGTCCTCAATTTTCATTTTACCAAGGCATGTTATTGCTACCTGTTGAACACAAGTAATGAGCAAATTTTTGTGGTCAAGAGCAAGATTAAAGTCTATAAAGTTGCATGGGGAACTCTTTGTCTACCAAAAAAAGGAGGGGTACTTGGGATAAAAGGAGTTCAGACATAGAACAAGGAAGTTATTATAAAACACTTATGGAATATAATTAATAAATCTGATAGTTCCATATGAATTGATTTGATTGAGAAGTAGCTGCTAAATGTGAGGATTTTCTACATGTTATGCTCTGTTTGGTATGATGAAAAAATGGAAGGATGAAAGATTGGAAGAATGGAAAGTTAGAGGGATAAATAAAACATCATATTTGATAAGGAAGAAAAATAAGAAGGATGAAAAAGTTAATGAATTAACTTTCCTTCCAACACCAAAATCAATTCCTCCAAAATCGGAAGAAAAGTGGATGAAAAGTTAATTATTTGTGTTGAGATATATTTTATTTGTCTATATATTATGTATATATATATATATATATATATATATATATATAAAAAAATACAAAATAAAAATAAAAAATTTAAATTAAAAAAAATATATTTTTTCATCTTAATTATGGGTGAAAATTTTCGACTCAACACGATGACATGATTCGAACTCGACATGAATTTTATAACACGAACTTGATTATAACTCGACACGAACTAAATGACCTGACACGCGAATAAGAGATATAAAAGCTTATAATTTTATGATTCAACATGAATCTGACACCGACACGACTCGATTGTCACCCCTAATATTAGGCAAAAAAATTTTTAAAAAAATTAGTCATTTTTATTTTCTATCCATCCAACCAAACACAAAAGAAGAAAATTGTATCATTCCTACTTTTCATCCATGAAGGATAAAAAGTGTATCCCTCATACTTTTCATCCTTCCTATCAAACGGAATGTTAAAGTGCCTCCAAACTCCTCATGGTCTTGGAGGAAGTGATTCGCACTTTTTGGTGATTAGATTTATATTAAACATCCAAGTATAAGTGGTCAAATTGTAGTTTTCTCGGTTTTAAGTCCAAGTATCGATCCCACGAAGAGTGTGTGTAATTTAGGAAATAAAAAAAATAATAAAGTTGATATTTTGAATAGGACAACATGTGATAGCTTGTGATGTGAGCTTAGATTGATAATTAGTTTAATTAAAAGGTTGGTCGCAGATAAACTGTATACAAGACAATAATATAAAAAGTATTCTTCAGTTTAAGGATTCCATATACATTATACTGGTCAAGTACTTAATATGCTACCTTACATCAATTAACTTCCATGTTACTAGCAAGTCAACCAATAGGTCTGATATATATTAATCATCACACAGTCACTTCTTAGGTTAACTGGTGATCTAAGCAAACCAGAAGGACAAGTCATTTATGAGGAATACTTAAATTATTCAATTGACTTCATAATAGTAGGTGCGTACATAATAAACCATAACACAGCCACTTTCTTAGGTTAACTGGTAGTATTAAGTCATAACACAGTAACTTCTTAGGTTAGCTGGTTATAGATATGTCATTTGACTAATCCAAGCAAACTAGAAGGACAAGTCATTCATAAGGAATACTTGAACTATTCAATTGGTCATCTGTAATATATACCAGTTAAACATTCTCAACGTTCCGGTGGAGGATAAATCATACTGATAGGAATGCCATAGATATTTGACTGAAAATATTATCATTTATACCAGTTAAACGATCTTAATAATCCAGAAGGACAAGTCATTCAGCAGGATCACTTAGATCATTAATCTGATAGTTACATATAGTAGTTAAACAATCCTGATAATCTAGAAGGACAAGTCATTCATGAGGATCATTTAGGTTTTGTACCATGCATTAGTAGAACATCATCAGCGTTCCAGTGGAGGATAAACCATACTGATAGGAACACCATAGAT
>CAUOFW020007054.1:0-22193 GCA_963454935.2 Ilex paraguariensis | reverse complement strand
TAGGGACTAGCAAAACTTAAGTTGGGGGATGTGATGAGCACAAAATATTTCATATTTAACGGTCTCATTACATGCATTTTAACTCAATTTTAACATCTAAGTACTTAGAGTTAGCCGAATTATGAATAATGTTGAATTTTTTTATGTTGCAGGTAATTATAGTGTAAATGATGGATTTTTCTTGCAACTAAGTGTGGGGAGTGGTGAAGATATGTATACATTACATGAGGATTTTGGAGGCTTAAAGTGAAAGAAATCAAGGAGGTATCGTGTTTGGTAACATAGGCATCAGCAGCCACCCATTTGTAGCAATGCCTTGGTTTTCTCCTTTTTGACCATGATCTACTTCGAATCTGAAACTATAAAACATGAAAGTTGTATATCCAGATGTCTTCTATATTGTGTCAAACTTTCAGCTCAATCAATGGTAGGATCAAAAGGTATGATGATTCTACAAAAACTGGTTCGGAGCAGACAGTATTGATACTGCGTATTGATACGGTTCAACCACTGGTGTTCGGGGTACTGGTACGCAGTACTAGTACGCTCTCCTGAAGCAGCCCAAATGCCTATTTTTCATGCTTCACTTGCTTGGAGGTCCCACCATTGATTCTCTCACTTGCCCCCTGACTTTCCCTTACACATTTTCATGCCTCCTACACCCTAGTGGAAGACTTTGAAGGCTTGGGCATTAATGTGGATGGGAGAGAAGGGGGTAGCCATAATGGTAGCTGGGTAGGCTGCTCCAAGCCTGTCCAAGCTATCAAACTCACCTCCTATGGATGGAAGGCCTTCACACAGAGCTAAGGGACAACCTATGGATGAAAATGGAGAGCTCCATCACAATATATTCAGCATTACACAAGTTTTGAAAGGGGTGGCTACATAAGCTTAGAAAATCCCAAGGAAGAAGATGATGAATAGTGTAATAGAGAAATTTATGTTTTTTTCATTTTTTTTCACCCATTTTATTGTTGTAAGTTGTAGTTCTCTTGTAATCTTTATTTCTTGTATTGTACTCTCTTTTATTTCAAGTTTAATTCCATGTTCTTGCACTTCAATATTTACAGCTGGGTATCAATGCTCTTCTCTGCAACTTTTCCATTTTAGTATTAAATGAACTTCTCTTTGTATTTTACCATTTCCTAGCATTAATACAAGTTCTAAGTTTCATTTTCATCTCATTTTCATTTCCATTTTCTTTAATTGTCTCTTTACATTATAAATGTTATTACTTTAAACATGAATAGCTAGAGCTCTAAGTTGGCTAATCCAAGGGAGAAATCCTCTTGGGTATTCCATTTCAACTCATTTTCTTTCCTCCTCTCGGTGTACAATGGTTCAGTTTGACTTGGTTGAGAGTGGATGGGGTTGTGAGTGTTTGATATCCCGTAGGCCTAGTCACGGTTTATGCTTGAATCCTCACCATCTCGTCTCTAGCTTCCCAGGAATCAATCGTTCATCTGTGCACCATTGGAGGAAGGTTTCGAGTTGAGGTGGGATTCCCATTGGAATGACCTCTTTGGATTAGCCAACACTTGTTTTATTTTATTTTCATTCACAAACTCCAATAACCAAAACACACAACAAATGATTTTACATTTTTTCCTTTTGCAACAAAATCACCTTCACCACACTCGAACTTTCCTTCATCGAGGAGACGACCTTGGAATACTTTTCCAAGTAAAACAACGACACACAAAAGACTCCTTGCGGTTAGGGAGCACTTTTGTTCACACACACTTCATATTTTGTACATTTCATATTCCACCATTTCGTTGCCCCAATCTCTTGCATCATTCCGAAGGAGAGTGACACTCCCTTATATACATAAGCCATAGACACATTGAGAGGTTAGGAATTTACAATGGAAACCATCAAGCAACGATATGTAGGATGGGCTCGATGTGGAGGAAGAGAGAGAGCTAGATACTGAGAGAGCCCAGGAGCCACAGGAGGAGGTAGGACCAAGCACCAACATCCGGCATTCACTTAGAGACATCATGCTTAGCATTGAAGCTAAGCAAGATGAGATTCTTCGTCTTCTGAGGAGTGGAGCTGGTGGAGCTGGAGGAGAGTGAGAGAGAGATTTATGTTCTTGATGGTTGTGTTTTGTTTCTTCTTTTGTGGATGAGCTTCTTCTTTGATGGTTTATTGTGGATATTTAAATTTTTTGTGTTTTGTCACTTCTTTTGTGGATGAATTGAATCTATGGAGTTTGTGTTAAACGATCATATTTTGTAAAATGAATGGTTCAGTGTATCACTTTTACTTGTTTAAAAACATGTATAGAATTAGCAATATAATGTTATGTGTTAATAAATGATGGAACAAATATGGATGCTAAGACTATTTGTTAAAGTATCTAATCATATGATCGGTTTGACACATGACTTAGCAATCTAGACTTAAAACCACAGCTCCTTGAACAATGGTATTTTCTCTATACTCAAGATGTCAATTGTACATCGGTATTTGTTATTCTTAAGGTACAAGATGATTGGTCTTAAAAATGAAATCGATATATAACCAACATTCTCTAAAACACCCGACACAACCAATGGAGATAACAAAGAATACCATGGCAAGTTTTGAGCCTTGCAATACTTTTGCAAGACGATCAACATTTACTCAAGTAAGGTCTTTCACTCTCAATCTTTGAATGATCTCATTAAACTTGCTTTGATTGATGCAACTAAAGTGATTTATTGACATATCCCATAGGGAACCTTTGCATACAACACATATATGTGCATATACTTCAGAAAGGATCTTAGGCCATCTTTGATTCTATTTGGAACCTTAGCCATTGCTTTTACGAAATTATATCCTTCGTTAGCCATGTTTGAGCCTTCAATGAATGATTTCTTTTTCATGAAACCCATATGATAACCGAGCCACAGGAGAATATACTTGACATACTTTGCTATCTAATTTTCTTGCACCCTCTCATAAATCAGTATGATATAGAAAAGCAAGAAAAATAGAAAAGATGATGGTGGCTACTATTCAGTGAAAGAAAAGTCATTGGGAGAAACAATTGAAAAAGAAATGAAACACAAAAAATAGGGAATTGTCAAGAAAGTGAAAAATAAGAAAAAAGAAAGAAAGAAATATCATTTCTAGGCCAAAAATCGTTAACCACTGATCTCTGGCCACATTACAACCTAAAAAAATTCCTAATTGATCTCAAGTCTGATGCATGTGTGTGTTGTCAACCGAAAACTGGGATATGTTAACTAGTATTTCTTTAATTGCATCAATATTATTCCATGAGATTATGCCAAAACATGATTAGTCTCCTGTTTTAAAACTTTCACTCCCTTTCTAACTGTGCATGTGATCTTTCGATTGGCCACCTTCTAATTACATGCTCTTTGAGAGACAAGTCACTATAATTGAAGCGAATTTTTTGCTAAGAATAATCTAAGAGAGGTTTGAAATCAAAGCTATCCATGGAAGGTGGTAAAGTGGAATGTTTGTTATGTAACAATTCTTGTTTCTAGCATGATCATTCCCACAACGCAGGGAATTCCAAATGCCAATGTAACAGATGCTAATTTTTGCATAGAAAAAATACCTACGGAAAAGAAATATGTTGTAGATAAGTCAAAAAGGAGGGTTAGGTGTCCCAATGACCATGATGCTAATTTACTTTGACCAAAAATCTCACATACACATTTGTTTGACAGAAAGTTTATGGGTAGCTTCACTAAAATCCCTCACGAGACAATACTTGTCCACTTGGGTAAACCTATAGGTTCAATAGCTTGTTGCATACACTAAATGCAATCGGATGACATACAAAAAAGGCATTATAAATAGATTTACATTCAATTGTTGTTGTATTACTAGAGACTAGAAATATTTAGGTTGGACGGTGTGATTAGTAGTTAAAATTAGCATGTTACTATGTCTTGTTAAGACTAATTATACTTTGATGGAGTTTAAATGGTGACATTTCAGGTCCTAAAGTGAACAAGTGCTCAAAAAGGCAACATATATCAAACATGAACGTTACACCAGCATATTGGGGGACAAAACTGGAGAAGCTTGGAACAACGTACCACGTTCGAACACCAACTCTTGTTCAAACGTCCACTTGAACTATTTAAGGATCAGGATGCTGGGACATGGCATGTTGCAACCAAGAAGGAAAACACTAAGGTGCTTGAGTTCCACATTTGAACGCTAATTCACGTTTGACCATCCCTTTGAATTATTTAAAGACCAGGATGATGAGGGCAAAGCATTAAGTTGTGATGGAGTGTGGAAATGGATTTCACAGAAGACCATAGGCTACTTGAGTGGTAAGGTCAGACCCCATCTGGGATTTAAACGCCCATCAAGCACAGAGAGTAACAATGTTCGAATGACAGACAACATTCGAACGTTGTCTCCAGACAGGCTGCAGAGTGAATGGCGTTCAAAAGACTTTAAAGACCCTACACTATTCTCTCACACTCTCTTATCCCCCTTCCTCTTTGCCTATAAATACTCCCCTTAAGGGAGTTCTTTAGGGAGTCCTAGAGAGTCCTTTTGAGACTTATAGGAAGGTAGAGCTTGGTTTGTAAGCTTAGACTACACCAAGAACTAGTAGAGAGCTTTAAGGGGGCTTAGACTCCCACTTGTAGTTCTAGAATTAGTCTTAAACTTAGTCTTATTTTACTTGTATCAAGGGAGATAGATCATCTTTTGGTTGTGGTGGAAACCCTCCAAAAGTGACTAGCTTTCTTCTACTTTCATTAATTGTCTTTCACTTCTATTGCTTGAGCTTCCTTCTTCCCTTAGAGGAGTGAAACTCTTCCTCTTTTCTAAAGCTTTACCAAAACCATGAAGGGTGGAACGTGATGCACTCATTCTTTGCCGAAGATCGGCTCTTCGTTTATTGTGCTTTACATTATAAGTCCTCTACTTTGAAGGATGAGCATCACTCACTTTTCTAACTTTACCAAAGCAATGAAGACTAATTCGTTTCTCATTCACTCTTTAGTAAGAGGTAATGGACATGTATAAACCATCCGGAAATTATATTTTGTGCATTTCATTTATGCTTTAATAATTTATATCACACCTACTATTGAATGATTGAATGCATCTAGCAAAGCTAAGGTACTTTCTATAACCATGGGTTCTTTCTATGACATGGATGACTCTTGCATAGAAAGATCCATGTGTTCAAGGCAAGTACCCGGGCTAGATCCTCATGACTACCTTTCAGTCTTCACCATTATTGGACTTTATTTAAAGGATGGAATATTAATGTCATGGTTGGATGCCTTGTAGAAACACTTGCTTGTTTGTAGATGGGTTGAGTCTTGGTACAGACAATTCTTGTAAACTTCTAGAAAGGGATCTGAACTATGTGTTTAATTCTCACAATTCACCTTTATCTTCCGATTAACTTGTCATTGACACGAGAGTTAAATGAGTTACCAAGCACAAGTATAATAAACTGGATGAATAACTAAATGTTCAGCTCCTCGAGCTAAAGGGTGACCGTTTACATTTGAATTTATCTTATATTTTGTCTAGAAAACCTCCTGGAAAGAATGAAATATTTGGCCTAGGAAAATCTCTAAACATCATCACTTTAAATCTCAAAGTTTACAATCACATGGTCTCTGGCACTACTTACTTCAAAACACTAACAATAGTTCCATGTGGATTTAACTCCGGACTTAACTGGATTATTACTACAACTTGAATGCCTTTCTAGAAGTTTACAAGAATTGTCTATGTCGAGACTCAACTCGTCTACAGACAAGCAAGTGTTTCTACAAGGCATCCAACCATGGCATTAATGTTCCATTTTTTAGATAAAGCACAATAATGGTGAAGATTGAAATGTTGTCATGAAGATCTAGCCGAGGTACTTGCCTTGAACCAATGGGTCTTTCCATGCAAGAGTTATCCGTGTCATAGAAAGAACCCATAGTTATACAAAGCACCTTAGCTTTGCTAGATGCATTCAATCATTCAATAAGTGAAATATAAAGCATTAAAGGAAATGCACAAATATAACTTCTAGATAATCAATACATGTTCATCACCTCTTACTAAAGAGTGAATGAGGAACTACTCACTCTTCATAGCTTGGGTAAAGCTATAAAAGTGAGTGATACTTACCCCTTTACGTAGAGGAGTTACAATGTGAAAGCACAATAAACAAAGAGCCGATCTTCAATGAAGAATGAGTAAATCATGTCTCACCCTTCACGGCTTTGATAAAGCTTTAGAAAAGTGGACAAGTTTCATTCCTCTAAGAAAGTAGGAAGCTCAAGCAATGGAAGTGAAAGACATGAACAATAGAAGTAGAAGAAAGCTAGTCATATTTGAAGGGTGGCTTCCTCAACCATGAAATGGAGGGTTGCTTCCTCAACCAAAAGATGAACTATCTCCCTTGATACAAGCAAATATATCACTAAAGCTAGCTACATGAGTGGGAGTTCTAAGCCTCCATCAAGCTCCCTATCTATCCAAGTCTCCATAAAGCTCCTACAATGGGAGTATTTATAGGCAAGGAGGAGGAGGGGGTGATGAAAGAATAGTGTATGCCACCCAAGTCCAAGTAAAAGTCAACCACTCTACAGTCTGTCTATAGAGAACGTTCGAACATGAGTTGACGTTCGAACGTGGTATCTATTTTTGCTTTATGGGCGTTCAAACGTTGTGTGGAGTTCAAACGTTTCTTCTGTCTTTGCTTTATGGGCATTCAAACCCCAAATGAGGTTTGACCCTCTCACTTAAGTGGCCTATGATCTTCTATGGAAACCTATTTCCACACTCTATGCAAAACTTGGCACTTTGCATTCATCACCTTGGTGTTCAATCAATTCATGTAGATGTTTGCACATGAGTTGGCATTCGAACGTGGTACTCAAGTACTTCAAGGTCTTCTTTCTTGGCTGCAACATGCCATGTCTCAACAATCTAGTCTTTTCATAATTCAAGTGGAAGTTCAAACGTCAGTTGGCATTTGAACGTTCTTGCTTTGTTCCAAGCTTCTCCAATTTTGTCCCCAATATACTGGTGTTACATCAAAGTGTGATTTTTGTTGTTCTTTGAACTCTTGTTCACTTTAGGACCTAAAATATCATCACTTAAACTCCATCAAAGTACAATTAGTCCTACAAAGGCATAGTAATATGCTAAATTTAAGTACTAATCACCTTGGAGAGGACAATGTATGGGCTTTCACTAATTGTGACCCGAATCTTTGAGCACACCTTTCCAGGCGAGCTGATCCCCGATGGACCTCCACCTCTTCCAATCGGACCCTCTACCTCTGCACCTATGGCTACTACTTTCGTCGACATGGAGCGTTCTGACGATGAAAATGAGGAGGAGAGTGATGATGAGGAAATTGGAGACGAGGACGACAAGTAGTTTTGTTGTTGTGTTTTGTTTGTTTTAGTTTTAGTTGTTGTACAGTTAGGATTAGAATTATTGGCCTGAACTTTTGGATGTAATTAATGATAAGTACCATAGTTGTTTCGCTTTATCTTGCCCAAGTCTATTTCTTTTATTGCATTGTGATTTTTTCATTTTTATTGTTTTGCGTTTTGTTTTTCATGAATGGATTGTTGTAGCTTTATGTTATGAGATTTGAAAATAAGGTTTGATAAGGACTAGCAAAAATCAAGTTGGGGGTGGGATTAGCACAAAATATTGCACATCATGTTTACATTTGCACCCATTTTGTACTTGTTTTTGTCGTGAAAATGGGAGAAAATGCAATTAATCTAACAATTAATGAAGTTTCTGTGCGATTACAAACAAGGAATAGGAAATGACTTGAGTTAAGCCCTCATCATAATGCTTAAAGACAATAGAGAACAAGGGGTGGCTTAACGGGAGTAACGGGAGGCTTGGAAGGTGAAGAAATCAAAAAAAAGGCAAATCATAAGAAAACCTTTCGGAAGGTTTGGTCATTGCACTCTGGACAACTTCTACCTCTGCCCCTACCAAGACCTTCTGAAAGGTTTTGCACATTGGAGAAGACCTTTTGGAAGGTTTTGCTTCGACCTTCTAGAAGGTTTTGTGATGCCCCAAAAACAAGGGGTCCTTTGTTAACCCGTTGATCACTCATCAACCCGCAGAATTACTCGTGATTGTTGCCCATTCCGGCATCACGTCAACAACATCCCTTTGTCCGGGATTATAACTCACATGTGTGACCCATGTTCTATTAATCATTTAGTCCCATAGAGGTTCAATATACCTCAATGTATCTCATTTAAGGTTCATTTGTGTCGTTGGAACCAAAGAACACATAGCCCAAAAACATGGCATTGCATTCTTAAAATTTCAGATTTTTGGAAAAAATTCAAAAAGGTTTTGCTCAACCTTCTGAAAGGTTTTTCTTACTGGAAAAGTTCTTTCAAGGGTTTCTCATCAACCTTCCGGTAGGTTTTCATAAACCTTCTAGAAGGTTGACCTTCCAAAATGTTTACTCCACCTTCCGAAAGATTTAGCATACTGGAATCCTAGTTTGAAGAAAGCTGTGTCAACCTTCCAGAAGATGTGTTAAACCTTCGGGAAGAAGTTACACACTGGATTCCCTTATTTTAGAAAAATGTGAAGACCTTCTGGAAGGTTTCACCCATTGTTCCAGTTTTTTTTCCTTGTCTTTCGGCAAACCTTCCAAAAGGTTTTGCCTAGAATTGTCTGTTTCACCTATTTTTCATTTCCAATTCATCCAAAACATTTCCAAACTCATTCCCAACATGGAAAATATAGTTTTTTACATTATACATGATCCATACAAGTTCTAGCACATTTGATTCATACATTTACATGTCAAAACGTAGTTTTTAACAAAAGTTTTACAAAATTTCTTTTCAAAAGCCACAAGCTGGCTCTTCTTCACCCTCGAGGCCCCGAATGAGTGTCCTCCACCAGTACGAACCCTGCACCTGAAATGTTTTCTGTATAGGGTGAGCGAACGTTGAGTAGAATATTTCCTACAGAGGCTATTCCCCAACCTAAGTCCGTATACAATGTTCACATGCCACATTTTCCAACAACAATCCTTCCAACCAAGATTTAAGCAAATCAAACCCTCATTCATGCAATTTACCTGAGCCCTTCCCAACTCCACAACACATGCATGCCAATGTGCATAAAATCGAGCTTTTCTAGCTCTGGTCATTTACCTTTACCCCATGCTATGCAGTGAGTATCCAAACCGGGTTTATTTGAACTCTAATCTAAGCCTTCCCAAAATCTCATTTTTCAACCTTTGGTGAAAACCCTTGTTCTTGATATGTAGGCATAGCCCTCGACGAGGAGACCAACTGTAACTCTTGGCCCAAGTAGATTTGAGCACTCAAACCTCCTAGATCGTGGAGAGAATGTGGAGTTTTCCTGCACATTCCCCCTCTTTCTCTCAACGTTCAAGGCCGGCTGAAGAATGGGGAAAAAATCTGATTTTTTCCCCTATTTATACTCTTAGAATACTTGGACCACAACGCGCCACACGACCCTCTTTTTCCCATGTCTGTTTTCATCCCGAAATAATTAAATCTCGTCTCAGTTCAAGTTCAAATTACTTTTATTTTAATTTGCTTGAAATTATTTTTTAACTTTCAAAAGTTTATTAAAATTTCCATTTTCGGGTCACCCAAGCTCGACTGCCTCGTAAAACATAAAAAAATTTAACTATCTCAGAATTCGATGAAATTTGACAGCGTAACTAGATTTTGCGAGACCAATCCAACGGTGAGGTCCATTTCATCATTCAAGATCTAGAAAATTTCAGTTTTCAACTCGTACTGTAGCGGCAAATTATCATTTTTCCCTTGTTTACAAAAGTTTAAATTTTTGCCGGGTTTTATATTCTTCCCCCCTTAAAAGAATTTCGTCCCCGAAATTCACACACACGTACACACTTAACAGCATGCGTATGCGAAAATCATATAATACTAAATGACTATAACTATGTACCTCCGTCCTAGAATAAGAAGGGATAACTGGTACGGATAGTGTCCTCGCGCTTCCATGTCGCCTCCTCCACTCCTGGGTGCTGCCACAGCACCTTCATTAGCCTCACAATCTTGCCTCGTAAAACTTGATCCCCGTTATCCATGATGTGCACCGGGTGTATATACAATAGTGTTATGTATCCACTGCTGTTGAGCTAGCACTACAATAGAGCTAGTTATAAAGAGAGAGAGAGAGAGAGAGAGAGAGAGATTTTTCTTACTAAGCTTATGAGGGATAAGCTAGCTAGGGAGAATGCCCTATCTGTAGCTAGAGGAACTCAATAAGAAAGGAGCTAGGCCTTAAACTAGCAAGTTGTAATATCTTGTTTTGTAATTTTTTTTTGAATATAAAATATATAACTCCTTTCTTTTTGTTGTTTTCGATCTTGATGTTGGTGTTACATGTCTGTCCCGCCCTCGAATTTAAAACTTAACCTTTTAAAAGCTATAAAACTCCCATAATCTGAAAGACTCATTTTTAAGTTGAATAGCTCTTATAGACTAAAAATCTTATTTGAGGTATGACTTGAAAAGCTCATCCTTGGATCGAGCTGATAAGCTCTGATTGGTGCTTGATTGCGTTCACCCTAATCTCCAAACACTAACCCAAACTAAGTGTATATGGCTTATGTGTGTAGGTGACTATCACTCTCCCTCAGCTTTAATGCTAGAAATGGAGAAAACATGTGTGTAGATGAAAATGTATGTGTGCAAAAGTGCTCTCCAAGCGAAGAGAGACTTTCTAGTGTCATGTTTTACTTGGAATTAAGTATTCCAAGGTCGTCTCCTTAAAGAAGGAAGGTTGAATTATGGTAAAGGTGATTTTAGAGACTTAGTTGCAACTCAAAATATTTTCAAGCTTGGGCTAAGACCAGTGCCTACTCTAAAGATGGCCATCTCAATCACGGAGGTCGTAGTGCAAGCTCCTGGGATGAAAAGAGTTGGGGAGGATGATGTTCCTTTTTCTTCTAGGAAGAGGTTGCGAGGATCATCCACCTCGTTCATTCTTTCTGTTGGTTCAAAGGATGAGTGTTGCACTACTGTTGAGCTAGCACTACAATGGAGCTAGTTATAAAAAAAGAGAGAGAGAGAGAGAGAGAGAGAGAGAGAGTTTTTTCTTACTGAGCTTGTGAGGGACAAGCTAGCTAGGGAGAATGCCCTATCTGTAGCTGGAGGAACTCAATAAGAAAGGAGCTAGGCCTTAAACTAGCAAGTAGTAATATCTTGTTTTGTAATTTCTTTTTGAATATAAAATATATAACTCCTTTCTTTTTGTTGTTTTCGATCTTGATGTTGGTGTTACATGTCTGTCCCGCCCTTTGATTTAAAACTTAACCTTTTAAAAGCTATAAAACTCCCACAATCTGAAAGACTCATTTTTAAGTTGAATAGCTCTTATAGACTAAAAATCTTATTTGAGGTATGACTTGAAAAGCTCATCCTTGGATCGAGATGATAAGCTCTGATTAGTGCCTGATTGTGTTCACCCTAATCTCCAAACACTAACCCAAACTAAGTGTATATGGCTTATGTGTGTAGGTGACTATCCCCCTCCCTCAGGTTTAATGCTAGAAATGGAGAAAACATGTGTGTGGATGAAAATATGTGTGTGCAAAGTGCTCTCCAAGTGAAGAGAGACTTTCTAGTGTCGTGTTTTACTTGGAATTAAGTATTCCAAGGTCGTCTCCTCAAAGAAGGAAGGTCGAATTATGGTAAATGTGATTTTATAAAGAAAATGAAAAGTGTAAAATATTTTAAGTGTGTGTGGTGAGTGAAAATGCAATGAAAAAAAGGGTTGGCTAATCCGAAGAGGTCATTCCAATGGGAATGCCAAATCAACTCACAATATTCTTCTAATTGTGCCTAGGTGTTCAATTGATTCGTAGAAAGTGAGAGAATAATGTGGTGTAGGCTCAAGCATTCCCCATGACAAGTCTACGGTGTATCAAGAGCTCAAAACCATGTCTGCACTCAACCCAGTCAAACCAAACCACCTTATACTACAAGGAAGAATGAAAAGTAGTTGATTTAGCATACCCAAGAGGAGTTCTCCTTTGGATTAGCCAACTTAAAGCTTAGCTACTCATATTAAATGCAAACACATACAATGTGTAAGGAGACACGGTATTGGAATGGAGATTAAAACTTGGGTTAATGTAAAGAAAAGTGAAACTACAAAAATGAGTGCATTTAATACCCAACTTAAAAGCTTGAAGTGAAAACTTGAATATAACAATGGTAGATTCCAAGATACTTAACTAAACTTGCAATACACTTGAAATAAATGGCATTAAGTGCAATAAATGAAGCTTACAAGAGTCTTAAAGCAAATTACAAGTGAAATGGGTAAAGAAAATACAAAAATCTAACTTCTTTCTCTAAAACTATGTCTTCCTCCTTGAGCTTCTCTCTCTATAAATCTGAACATTGCTGTCAAAATGTCAAGTGTTGTCTTCATTTTCATCCATGGAGGTCCCATAGCCTGTGTGAGAGGCTTCCCATCAATGGGGGGCTGAGTTGATGCCTTAAGTAGGCTAGGACAAGCTTAGCCTGTAACTTCCCAAGCTTTTATCTTCTCTCTCTTCCTCATTAATGCATTGGCTTCCAAAGTCTACCATGAAGTGTAGGGAGGCATGTATGTGTGTAAGAGATGTTAGGGGATAAGTCGTAGAATCATAGGTGGTACCCCTAAGTGGTAGAACTTAAGTTGCAGGCTGTCTGACATTTCTGGGCAAAATCTTCAGCAAGGTCGATGCAAACCTTTTGAAAGGTTTTGGCAGGGAAATGAAAAAAATTGTCCAGTGAGTTTAACCTTCTGGAAGGTTGATGCAAACCTTCCAGAAGGTTTTGACAGGGCATAGGCAAACCAAGTTTAAACCTTCTGGAATGTTTTCCCCTAACATGTCTTTTTCTTAATTTCTTCACCTTTTGAGCCTCCCTTTAAACCAGCCCCTCATCTCCATTGACTTTAAGCACTATGATGGGGGCTTAACTCAAGCCATAATTAACTCTTTACCTAAAATCACACAACATCATTAATTGGTTGCTTAGTTGTATTTCTCCCCAAATTCACAATAAAAGCAAGAATAAAAGGGTATAAAAGGCATACATAATATGCAATATTATGTGCTAATTGATGAGTACATAATATTGCATATTTGAAGGCCTCATTACATGCATTTTAACTCAAATTTTGAATTTAAGTACTTGGAGTTAGCCAAAGTTGTCAATAATGTTGAATTTTTGATGTTACAAGTAATTATAGTGTAAATCATATATTTTAGAACCTTGCAACCAAGTATGGATGTGTGGTGAAGACATGGACACATTAAATGAGGATTGGGAGGCTTGGAAGGTGAAGAAATCAAGAGAAATGGATTTCAGAAGGTTTTGCCCACTGGTTTCCCAAGGTTTTGACACAGTACTGTTGTTTCTCCCATGTTTGACCATGATCCACTTCAAATCTAAACAAGTGCAAAACATGAAAGTTGTAGATCTCGATGTATTTTGTATTGTGTCAAAATTTTAGCTTAATCCAACGGTTAGAACAAAAGTTACGATAATTCTATAAAAACTGGTCTGGAGTAGGCAACCTACCAGAAAGACCTACCAGTAGTTTTTACTCTAGTAGCCAAAACCTACTAGTAGATCGCTAAACATCTACCGGTAGGTTTTGCCCAAAATGCCCAGAATGCCTGCAACTCATACTCCATTTAC
This sequence comes from Ilex paraguariensis, assembly GCA_963454935.2. NCBI lineage: Eukaryota > Viridiplantae > Streptophyta > Magnoliopsida > Aquifoliales > Aquifoliaceae > Ilex > Ilex paraguariensis. The sequence goes on along the minus strand of CAUOFW020007054.1, from coordinate 8,490 downwards.
TTGGGGGTCCCACCATTGTTTCTCCCACTTATCCCCTAACTTCCCTTACACATTTACATACTTCCTACACCCTAGTTGAAGACTTTGAAGGCAATGACATTAATGGGGATGGGAGTGAAGAGGGCAGACATGATGGTTGCAGGCTTAGCTTGTCCTAGCCTGTGCAATGCATCAACTCAGCCTCCTATGGATGGGAGGCCTATCACACACCTAGGGAGAACCTACATGGATGAAAATGCAGAGTTCTTCTCCATATATTCAGCATTCACACAATTTTTGAGGGTGTGGCTACCTAAGCCTAGAAAGCTCCCAAGGAAGAAGATGATTGATTCGTGTGAAAAATTAACAAATTTTACTATGCCTTTTTGGACTAATTGTACTTTGACGGAGTTTAAGTAATGACATTTCAAGTCCTAAAGTGAACAAAGGCCCAAAAACAACAAAAATCACACTTGAATGTAACACCAGCACAAAAGGGAGCAAAAATGCAAAAGGTTGGAACAAAGCAAGGACGTTTGAACGTCAACCAATGTTCGAACTTCATCTAAAACCCTACCAAGACCAGCTGCTGAGACATGGCGTGTTGCAGTCAACAAAAAGAGAAGAACCAGAAGCACTTGAGTACAACGTTCGAACGTCATTCCACATTTGAACGTTGTCTTAAGTGACTAAGGAGTTGCTGAGTGTACAGTTAATGATTTCAAGGCGTGTGGAAGTGACTAAGTCAGAGACCAAGTCAGTGACCACAGGCCACTTGAGTGGAAGAAAGATAACGTTCGAATGCCTTCAAAGCAAAGGCAGACTTTACATTCGAACTCCAGATAATGTTCGAACGTCCCCCTGCAGACTGCCTGCAGAATAGTTGACTCTCATGGGCGGCAAATACTATTCACTCATCCTCACCTATCTCCTACCCCCCTCCCCTTCCTTGCTTATAAATACTCCCTTGTTGGGAGCTTAAAATTTATTCTTCCTCTTGTAGAGTAAATGGGGGAGCAATCTTTATTCTTGTAAAGTAAGAGTGTTTATTAATCTAGTTCTTGAATATTTCATGTTTATGCTTTTATTTTCCATTTATATCAACCATGTTGGAGGCTTAGACTCCCCTTGTAGTTGAAGTCTTTCATTTACTTATGCTAAGTCTTTACATTCATGTTGTGGCGACCATGATGGAGGCTTAGACTCCCCTTGTAGTTGTATTTGCTCTTACTTACAAAGTATCAAGAGAGGTAGTTCATCTTTTGGTTGTGGTGGAAACCCTCCAAAAGCAACTAACTTTCTTCTACTTTTATTGTTCATGTATTTCACTTCCATTGCTTGAGCATCCTTCTTTCTTAGAAGAGTGAAACTCTTCCACTTTTCTAGAGCTTTACTAAAGCTGTGAAAGGTGGAAAGTGATTCACTTATTCTTCATTGAAGAAAAGGTCTTTTTTTAGTTTGCTTTACTTAGTAGCATCTCTATTTAGAGGAATGAGTAGCACTCACTTTTCTAGCTTGCCAAAGCCATGAAAAGTGAGTAGTTCATCATTCACTCTTTAGTAATAGGTAATGAATTTGTAAAGATTATCCGAAAGTTATGTTTGTGCAACTTCTTCATGCTTTAATGCTTTATATCACACCTGTTTATTGAATGATTGAATGCATATAGCAAAGCTAAGGTACTTTCTATAACCATGGGTTCTTTCTATGACATGGATGACTCTTGCATAGAAAGATCCATGTGTTCAAGGCAAGTACCTGGGCTAGATCCTCATGACTACCTTTCAGTCTTCACCATTATTGGACTTCATTTAAAGGATGGAATATTAACGCTATGGTTGGATACCTTATAGAAACACTTGCTTGTTTGTAGATGGGTTGAGTCTTGGTACAGACAATTCTTGTAAACTTCTAGAAAGCCATCTGAACTATGTGTTTAATTCTCACAATCCACCTTTATCTTCCGATTAACTTGTCGTTAACACGGGAGTTAAATGAGTTACCAAGCACAAGTATAATAAACTGGATGAATAACTAAATGTTCAGCTTCTCGAGCTAAAGGGTGATTGAATTTATCTTATATTTTGTCTAGAAAACTCTTGAAAAGAATCTTCTATTCTAATCAAGAAAATCCCACTACTCCAAACACGCGAAATTTCCAAAAGTTATTTGGTCTCTATTACTACTTACTTCAAACACCAACATAGCTCCCTGTGGATTCGACTCTGGACTTCACCGGATTATTACTACAGCTTGACCGCCTGCACTTGGGTGTACACATTTTGGATCAAGTCAATGCTGAATAGTGTCATAGTGTGAGAAATTTACATTTTTTCATTTTCTTCCATCGTTTCACTTGTATTTTATTGTAAGACTCTTGCAAGCTTCAATATTTACTTTTAATGTCATTTATTTCAAGTACTTGGCAAGTTTAGTTACATGTTCTAGTTTCTACCATTAATGCTTCCAAGTTCTTCATTTTCCTGCTTTAAAATGGGTATTGTATTTCTTTCTTTATAGTTCAAGTTTTTCTGCATTAAGTTAAGTTTCATGCTTTATTTCTTCATTATGTCTTTCATTTACATTATTGTCTTAACGTAAGCATGAGTAACTAGAGTTTTAGTTGGTTAATCCAAGGGAGACCTCCTCTTGGGTTTGTAATTTCAAATCATTTTTTTCCTCCTCTCGGTGTACGATGGTTCGGTTTGATTGGGTTGAGAGTGGATGGAGTTGTGAGTCTTTGATATTCCATAGGTCTGGTCATGGTTTATGCTTGGATCCTCACCATCTCGTCCCTAGCTTCCCACGAATCAATAGTTCATCTATGCACCATTGGAGGAAGGTTTCAAGTTGAGTTGGTATTCCCATTAGAATGACCTCTTTGGATTAGCCAACACTTGTTTTATTCCATTTTCATCAAGAATACAACTCACCAAACTCAAAACTCAAAAGATTTTACACTTTTCTTTTTCACAACAAAATCACCTTCACACACTTGAACTTTCCTTTCCTGAGGAGACGACCTTGGAATACTTTTCCAAGTAAAACACGACACTCAAAAGACTCATTGCGCTTGGGGAGCACTTTTGTTCACACACATGTATTTTGTTCATTCACGCATTTCATTCCATCACATTACCATCATTTTAGTTTCCCCCATCTCCTTGCCCTTTCTTTTGACATCACCCATAGAAATGTGGCACTCCCCTTCATCCATATACTATACATGCTAAAAGGTAATATTTAGAGGCTAGGAAACTACAAGGAATTTTGTCAAGCACTAATCAATAAGCTGAAGAGCTTATCTAAGATATGAGTTGAAAAGATCATCTTTGGATTGATCTAATGAGCTCTTAAAAGCTGAAGAGCTTATATGAGTTATGAGCTAAAAAGCTTATCCTTGCATGCGAGTTGAAAAGCTCTTATAAGATGAACAACTTATTTGTGGTATAAGGTGAAAAGCTTATCCTTGGATTCGTGCTAAAAAGCTTATCCTTTAACTGACGAGCCCAGAAACTTCCTTTGAGCTCAATACTTGTAAGAATTTTGTGTACTCAAGAACTTTCGATACCAAGATTTTGCAAACACTTCATTGATCTAAAATATTTATGATTGTCCTCTGAAAAGAAGTGTTCACAAGATTTGTAAAATTAAAGGCTCCAAGCTGTTACTAATAGAACTTCTTGAGGTGGTATGCATTCTATAAGTTTGCTAGGTCTTTCCTTTCTGAGTCCTACAACTTATAATTGTCAGGTCAGATGACCCTTTGGACAAAGTAAGGCCCTTCCCAGTTTGGGCCCAGCTTCCCATGTTTGGGGTCCTTCCTAGCAAGCAGTAGTTTCTTTAAAAAGAGATCCCCAATTTTGAAGCTCCTTTCTTTAACCCTCTAGTTGTAATACTAGGCCACCCTCTTCTAATAAGTTGTGATCCTTTGTAGTGTCTCATTCCTTCTTCTTTTTTCTCATCAAAAAGGGCGAGATTTACAAGAAGAGCTTGATCATTTTCCGTGGGATTGAATAGTTTAGCTCTGGGTAAGGGGAACCCAATCTCTATAAGAGCCATTATTTATATTTTGAAGGCTAAACTCAAAAGAGTCTCATTCATAGCAATCTGAGTTGTTGTCCTGTATGCCCAGAGCACCCTTGGAAGATGATCTACACATTGACCTATCGAAGCTTCCAGCCTAGTCTTCAGAGCATTAACAATAGTTTGTATGGTCACCTCTAATTGTTGTTGGACTGTGGATGAGTCGATGCTAAGATGTAGTTCTTTATACCTAGCTCTAAACAAAAAAAATTTATGTTTGAATTATTGAACTGCTTACCTTTGCCAAACACTACTGACCTGGGTATTCCAAATCTATATACGATGGATATCCAGACAAATTTCCTAATGCTCTACTCGATGATGGTGGCTAGTGGTTCAACCTTGGCCCATTTGGTAAAGTAGTCAATTGATACGACGACAAACTTACATTATCCTACCCCTATAGGAAAGGGTCCCAAAATTTCTATCCCCCACTATTGAAATAACCACAAGCTAAGTATTAGAGTGAGTAGCTCAAGTGGACAATGAGGGATATTGGCATGTTGTTTTCCTTGGAATCTTTCACTATTGTGGGCTAGAAATAGCCCTGCCTCAATGCCTTGAATTACAATGTGCAAGCTCTGATGTGATTTTCATAGATGCCCTCATGGATCATTCTCAACATGTAGTTAGTGCTTGATCATTTTTCCCAACTTCCAACTTGAACCCGATTGTGTGTATATGGCTTATAGAGATTGGTGAGTGTCACTCTCCCTCGAGTTCAATGCAAGAAGTGGAGAAATTGTGTGTGGATGAACAAAAAGGTGCATGTGTGCAAAAGTGCTCCACAAGCATAGAGAAACTTGGAATATCATGTTTTACTTGGAATGAGTATTCCAAGGTCGTCTCCTCAGGGAAGGTGAGGTCGAGTGTTCTTGATGAGTGATTTTCTGAAAAAGTGAAAATTGGAAAATCTTATGATTTGAAGTTTGGTAAGTTGTGAGTTAAGAAATATGCAAGAAATTAAGGTTGGCTAATCCATAGAGGGCATTCCAATGGGAATGCCAAATCAACTCGTTTCATTCAACCAATGGTGTCTTGGTGTTTGATTGATTCAAAGGAAGTGAGGGACTAATGTAGTTGTGTTGGGCAAGAACATACCCTGTGACAAGTCTAATGTGTATCAAAAGCCCATAACCATGTCCACACTCAACCTAATCAAACTAAACATTATACACTATGAGTGCTTAAGTTATTCCGTCAACCCTAATCTCCGCACATCACCCTTAAATGTGTATATGGCTTTTGTGTGTAGAGAAGTGCCACTCTCCCTCAAAATGATGCGAAAAAAGGGGAAAAAAGGTGTGTGGAATGAACAAAATATGTGTGCGTACAAAAGTTTTCCCCAAGCGCAAAGAGACTTTCGAGTATCATGTTTTACTTGAAATTAGTATTCCAAGGTCATCTCTTCAAGGAATGAAGGGAATTGTGTGAAGTTGATTTTGTAAAAATGGAAAATGTAAAAATCTTTTGAGTTTTGATGTTTTGGCGTGTGAAGATTGTTCTAGAAAAATAATGGAAACAAGTGTTGGCTAATCCAAAGAGGTTATTCCAATGGGGATGCCAAATCAACTTAAGACATTCATCCAATGGTGCTTAAACGTTCGATTGATTCGTAAGAAGCACGAGACTAAAATGAAGGTGAGGATTCAAGCATACCCCGTGATAAGTTTACAGTGTATCAAGAACTCACAACCACATCCACACTCAACCTAGTCAAACCGAACCATCGTACACTATAAGAATGAATGAAAAATGAGTTGATTTAGCATACCCAAGAGGAAGTCTCTCTTGGATTAGCCAACCTAAAACATAGCTACTCATACTAAATACAAAGACATCCATAATATAAAGACATAGTGAATAAATGAAGATTAAAACTTGTATTAATGCTAAGAAAAGTTAAACTAAGAAAATAAGTTCATTTAATACCCATATGTAAAACTTGAATGGAAAACTCAAATACAAACATGGTAGATTCAAGAACATGTAACTAAACTTGCAATACACTTGAAATAAATGAGATTAAAGTGCAAGAATTAAGGATTACAAGAGAATTAAAGCTTACTACAACTGAAATGGAGAAGAAAATGCAAAACATAAATTTCTCTCTCTAGAACTTCATCTTCTTCCTTGCGCTTTTCTCTCTAAAAACTACTCCTAAGCTTAGGTAGCCTCTTCTCTTCAAAGCTTGTGTGAATGTTGAATATATGGTGTAGGAATTAATGCATTTTCATCCATGATGCTCTTCTAGCCTGCATGAATAGACCTCCCATCCACAGGTGGTGATTTGATGCATTGGATAGGCTAGGAAGAGCTTAGCCTACACCCACTATGCCTCCATCCTTCTTTCTCCTACTTTCCCATCCTCCATCTTCTAAGGCTGAATTTAGGGTGTAGGAGGCATGTACATAGGTGGGACCCCCAAGTGGCAGAACATTGAGTTTCAGGTGTTCTAGCGTTTTTGAGAAAAACCTATTGGTAGGTCTTCTGGAAGTTGTCAGCTCCGAACCAGTTTTTGTAATATTATCATAACTTTTGATCTAACTACCCGATCAAGCTGAATTTTGACATAACCTAGAGGACATCTAGATATAAAAACTTGCATGTTTTGAAAATTTTCAAATTCTAAGTGGATCAGGGTGAAAAAGAAGGAAAACCAAGGTACTTCTACCAAATGGTTCGGGTGTCAGTGCCTATGTTACCAAGCACCAATACCTCCTTGATTTCTTTCACTTTTAAGCCTCCAAATCCTCATGTAACGTGCCTATCTCTTCACCACTCATCCACACTTGGTTGGAGGGTTCTGAAAGCCATCATTTACCCTATGATTACCTGCAACATCAAAATTTTCACATTATTCATAAATTTGGCTAACTCTAAGTTCTTAAATGCAAAGTTGAGTTAAAATGCATGTAATGAGGCCGCTAAATATGCAATATTACGCATTCATCAACAAGGAAGAATGAAATAGAGTCAATTTCACATACCCAAGAGGGTTGGATTAGCCAACTAAAGGTTTAGCTAAGCATGGAAAAGGCAAGAGCAAACACTCAGTAGAGAAACATAATAATGAAATCAAACATAAACTTGTATTAATGTAAAAGAAGGTTTAAACTACAAGAAAAAAGTCATGCATACCCAAAATGTAAAACTTGAATGGAACAAAACTCAAATGTGAAAATAAACTACAAGAAGTTTAGCACAACTTGATTACAACTTTGATTAAAAGAGATTAGAGTGCAAGAGGGAAAGATTACTACAATGAAAATGGTGAAGGAAAATGTAAAACTCAGTTTTCTCCCTCTAGAACTTTATCTTCAACTTTGGATCTTCTCTCTCTAAAACTTTTATGATCTAAAATTGTGTGTAGGAAGTCCTCTATTTTCATCCATCCTCCCACCCCTTAGCATAAGTGGCTGACTTGCAGTGATTGGAGAGAGATTATCTACAAAAGCTTCCAAAATTAATCAAAGTATGATCCTCCCATGCTTTTCCAACCACACCCTCTCACTACATTAGCCACCCACTCCCTTATGCTTAAAATATGAATGTAGGGGTTAGGAGATCATCATGGAGTGTTAGAAATGTCAGAACATGGATTAGTTGTCAAAAGGTGGGCCCTCGTAGTTAGTGGAGTGGTTTAGAGAAGGATCTAGATTTTTTGGGCATCTTCTATTGGTAGCTCGTAGTCTGCTATCGGTACCCTCATTTCCAATAGGGTCTGCTACTGTTAGGTCTTATATAGGTCCTACTTTCCATAGGCTCTTCTACCGATAGCTCATTTTTAGTTGGGTCTGCTACTAGAAATCTTGCAAGGAGGCACTAGTAGCTGATTTCTGGTAGGCTCTTCTACTGGTAGCTCAGGTAGGTCTTCTACTTGTAACTCATATCCTTGTCTAGAAATTCTTGATTCCTTGAGCTCCCGAGCCATCCATCATAAGATCTTTTCTTCCCTATTGACCTCAATCACTTGCTGTGGTGCTTTATGCCTACCATTTCCAACTTATCATCACCTACAATCAACTAATCTTCATTAATTATCAATTTGAATCCATTTCCCCAAAAAAATCACTACAAAAAAAGTTAAATTGGATGCAATGATGATGCTTAATATGCAATGTTCCACACTCATCATTACCTCTTCATCTGCAATAGAGTTTCCCTGGATCATAGTGAACCTTGATGCTCTACTTCTTAGCTTAGCTACCTCCTTTGAGTCTTGGAGGAATATTATCTTGGAGGTAAATGATTAGGAGATCCATCCAGCTTGTCGTGAACTCCAGCAGCAATATTTCTTTCTCTTCTGGTTGTAACGAATGCTTGGTTCTTCTGATGTTCCATAGGCCTATCCTTCCTAGTTTTCCTTGATTTGTAGATGCTAGCTTGGCCAAGACATCAGCTCTTGCATTCTTGACTTAAGGC
>CAUOFW020007053.1:0-22194 GCA_963454935.2 Ilex paraguariensis | reverse complement strand
TTTATAAGTAAAACTTGACCACACCGTGTTCATTTATCCATACTCAAATAACAGATACATCGTTATATTAAAACAACTCATATAAACTCAGTTATAATTCTTTTACACATACATGCCCAAAACATAGTTTTACATAAACCAAGGTTAATGGCCACAATCCAACCTCTCTTCACCTTGAGGATCCAAGTGAGGGTCGTCCACCGGTGTGTATCCAGAACCTGAAATATTTGCCCATATAGGGTGAGCCACGCCTAGTAGAGTAATTCCTACAGAGGCTACTCCCCACCTAAGTGCACATGCAATGCTCACATACAATATTTCATATTCACATCAACATTCCAAGTAAGAATATGCATTCAATGTTGGAATTTATCATGTCATGCCATGAAATGAGATAAGACTCACTCATGCAAATCAACCCGAGCCCTTCCAAGCTCCTCAACACATGCAAGGCCAATGTGTATGGAATCGTCATTTATGTTGCACATCAAATTACTATTACCAACCTAGGGTCTTTGTATAGGGCAGATGTTCAGGGCTTACACCAAGGGTCTCCAACCTACTCGGAATTTATGAACTTCCACCAAGGGCTCCGCGTACACCCACAGACTTCATGGGCCAAGCCAGGGAGTGCGTATCCCAATCACCGGGCCTTGCACCTGAGGGATTTTCTAGTCCCTTTTTGATAACCCAAACCTAATCACCATAAAACTTGTGCGACTCAGCCAAGTCTTCGACCAAGCTTAATGGAGTCCACTCGTCATCCACCAAGTGTGGTGTTGACGACAACCATGCACACATCCACATGATGCGATGTTACCGTGCATATGCAATATGATGTCCATTGCACAATTATAACATATTCAATATGCTATGAAAGACATATGAACAATATTAATACATTTTACATATTCCATGGCAAAATTATATCATAAGCATATAATTCTCATTATTCTCAACAATGTCAATATAACACAACCATGTACATACATTGACAATTTTCATAACACAATTCCAAGCATATTATCATAATTTTTATGTCAATAATAAACTTAATCACAAAGGTGCAATATAACACAAAATAGCCCATGTAATAACCCACATAACGGCCTTTATATAAGCCACAAAATAGCCCCTATATAAGCCACTAAAATAGCCACAAAATAGCCCCTATATAGGCCACCAAAACAGCCCCTAAACAGCCACAAAATAGCCCCTAAACAGGCCATAAAACAGCCCCAAATTTAGCCACAAAACAGCCCCTAAACAGGCCATAAAACAGTCCCAAATTCAGCCCCAAAACAGGTCATAAAATAGTCTCAAATTCAGTCCAAAATACAACCACATAGCAGCCATATTTTAACCCAAAATGATCCATCATTTAAACCCAAAACAGTCCATAGTTTGAGCCCCTAAACTGGCCCTAAAACAGCCCCAAAGGAGAGGAATAAAACCAAGGTAAGAAGAACCCTACCTCAATAGAAGTGTAGAGAACTTCTATAACACCAAAACAACCTCAAAACTTTGATTTTTCCCAAAGTCTCCTCTTGGATCTTCAGTGAAACCCACTCTTTTGGTATGTACGCATAGCCCTCGTCGAGGAAATAAACTTTAGCTCTTGGTCCGAGTTGATCCGAGCGACGGAACTTCGAAGATCCGAGGTAGAAAGCTTGGAGAACTTGAAGTTTTTCTTCTCTTTTCTTTCCTCTCTATGTCCGGCCAAACAAAAATCAAAATGAATGAGAAAATATCTAATTTTTCAGATATTTGCCCCTATTTATACCCCCTTAGTGTGTGGTCCAAATTGCACAGCATAATTTCGACTTTCGGATCCGTTTTTCGTCCCGAAATGATTTATTATATCTCGAATTAAGTTCAAATTAATTTTATTTAAAATTTTATTCAATTACAAGGAAATTTTGTAAATTTTGTTATTTTGGGGACCTTTGAAAGGTCATTCGCCATCCAATTGTCTCGTAAAATGTGTAAAATTCAACTATCTCAAATTCGATAAAAATTAACAGGACAACTCGATTTCATGAAACGAATCCAATGGTTAGCTTCGTTGCATCATCCGAGCTCTAGAAAAATATAAATTTTAAACCCGCATTATTGTGACAAATTACCATTTTGGCATTTTTCCAAAAAAAACAAAAGAGAAAAAAATTTAAATTTTTCCCGGGTTTTACAGTGTTGCTCAATAGGGATCCAGTGATGGCTCAAATCTATGTTTTTGAACACACAAAAGGTTTAGGAAATCTTTTCTTTAAAGAACACCTAGGAGCCATACTCGGATCAATTACCAATTCCAATTTAACACTAATCATCTTAAGCCTATTAAACTAAGGAATCATCTTAGGTCTCCAAGTATTTACCTTGTCCTAAGCAAGAAGGTGCATACGGAATGTTTTTGATGTAGCTTTAACACATGATCTCTTTCCTTCAATTAATGCTTTTGGATATTCATCATTATAGCATCATGACCATGGAATATGATGAAATTTACAAGGATTTCAAGAAATTAGCCAATTACAAAACATAATCTAGCACAATTTTTGCTTGAATAATCACCAATTTTAACCTATTAACCACAATTACCAAATCAATGGATTAATTTCTCAGTTAAGTTCTTTGAACCAATTTTTCCTTAACAATAACAACCCATCATGAATGAATGGTTGCTATGTGTATGAAAATTACAAGCCCGACAATCCAATTCAAACCAAAGCAATCCAAACCTTCGAAGAAGCCAACCACCAATTCAAGATCATCCATATGCAAGATATAGAAATCAATGATTCATTGAATCAACACATTGTGTATGTGTGTGTGTGTTATTGTGTGTGTATGTGTTATTGTGTGAGAAAAATTAAATCAATAAAGAATTCATTCATAATACAATCAATTTACATGGAAACCCTCTCGGAAAAAAACCACGAAACCAATCCCAGTTCACCTAGCCTAATCCACTAAACTCAAAGTCAATTACAAGGATATAAATCTTATACCACAACCAATACCCCCATGATTAGAGGTTTTCTTCCATATCAATCTTTCCTTTTGATACACCCACCAATGTTTTGATTAGTTTTACTTAGACGCGTTCACCATAATGAACTATCTAGGCCTCGAGTAATCGGCGGTTCACCAGAAAAGATATTCTTCTTCATTGTGTGATGTTGAATGGAAGAAACATGTAGGATTTGGCCTTTCAATCTTAGGGATCTAGGTTTGTTCTGAAGCTCTCTAAAAAGTCTTAGTCTTTTTATAGGTCCGAAATTATAGTAGCCTTGGGGTCCAAAAAAAACCTAAATTCATGAAGGACCACCCAAGCCGTTAAAGAGTGATCAGAGGGCAGTTGTCACTAGAATGAAAAAAGAATTCAATCCAATCAAGTTGAGAAGGGATAGCTCAAGTTGTCATCAAACTGCTCGAGTACGAATCGGGTGAATGGCTTGAGAGCGTTCTACACTGCCAACTTCATAGCCTTCATTATTATTGGAATCTGAATATTGAGATGTTGATATAGTTTATTAGGGAATTTTCAGCTAGAAAATCTTTGACATAAGTCATATTGAACGATTTCAACAATTTCCTATGATGATTAAGACCATGTTGTATGCCATCCAACTCCAATGGTATAAAGTACTTTCTAAACTTTTTGGATCGATAGCTCTACTATTGGGTGTCGTGAAAGGAAAATTTTGTTTCAACCATAGTAGATATGTATACTAAATAATTGCAAATAGTGATTTTTTCTTATGAAAAACAATCTTCACACTAAAGAAGAGCTATTAGAAGAAGTAGTTATTCAAAGTTATTAGGTGGACAATCTTTTGGAATTAAGCAAAATTGCAAAGAATGAACAAGAGTAAAATAACTGATGGAAGAAGAATTTTCATCTTAGGTCACCCTATTGTATTTCAACAGAGTCAAAAGCAATATGACTCCACAGAAAAAATTGCTATAAGACATAATTAAATGGGATCAACTCAATTTACCGTTTGATTTACAAATGTACGCTGATGAAATTGAAGGAATGAGAAAACATCCTTACAAATAGGATCCATATGGCCGAGGTTATGTATCCACAACAAGTGAAGATAGTATTTACAATCATAATTTGGAAAATGAAATGGAGCCATGACACAAGCCCTGAAGTCAAATGCAAAATTATTGTGTCGATGCGCAAGCAGTGATGTCAAAATCAACATTATTGCATAAGCGCAATGGACCTCTACAATTTTCAACCAACAAAGTTGTACAAAAATCACATTGGAATAAGCCAGCTATCTGAAGTAGGAGTATGCTCATTTGAGAAGGGCAAACAAATGTCAAAATATGGTTATAAGAAAATAACATATGTAACAAATCATGACACCTATATATTAGATAAGTACAAGGTGGCCAAGAAAGTCAAAAAAATGGAGATAAGTTTGTAATAACATATTTTGTCTTCTTGTAAGAAGCCTTACTATAAAACAAGATTCTTCTCAAGGTATAAGGAGCAAGCTTTCAAGACTCCATCACTTCCTACATATCTACCTAACCTCTTTGAATTTCATTAGTAAACATTTCATTATATCTTCCTCCTTTGCAAATAGCCTTGTAGAGAAGTTCACCTTTTTTGTAAGTGGTATCAAAGCAAGGTTGTAAACCCCCGACTATTTTATGTTAGTTTAATAGAGTGTCAGTTAACAATAATTGAGGAAAGATATGCCATAGATGTGATAGGAAAGGTTAAGTGAGAAATATGGTGGGACATTGGGAGAGTTTGAGAAGTTAGAGGAAGAAAGTGTAATTTCCTTAGTAACAAAATTCAACATAATTGAACTTAATTTGTATAAATTAATGTTATAAGTATGATTAGGACATGGCATAGGTAGGGATGTGTGAGTTTAAGAGAATTTGGAGGTGATGCAAAAATAGGGGGATGGAAGTGTAAGAAGTGCAAACTTGGATTGGGAAGGCAGGAGGTAGAGGCAATTCCAAAGGGTTTTGTCAGTTGACTGGCTTCTTTGCCGCTGGCGACCAGCTTGAGCTTCGGTAGACCAACTTAAGTCGATTTTGGCCACTTGAATCTTTCCACCACCTTGACCTTTTGGGTTTAGTATAAATACTAAGTCTTACATCATCCGACGTGTCTTCACAATCTTAAGCACCTTAATATATCACACATAAAAGAGGAAAAGAAGGAGAGAAATTTGGAAACTATCAAGGATGTTGGCAGTGGCTCAAATTTTGTTTTAATTGGTTTAGTGACATCATTGCCAAAAAGACCTATTTTGATTGGTTAGCTAATATCATTGCTAAAAACTTATTGGATGATACAAGTGGAGAAATTTCATTGCTTGAATGAGATGAGAGTTCCTTTATACTTGGTTAGATGATGTCATTGTTAAAATTTGATTGGAAGATACAAGTGGAGCAATTTCATTGCTTGAATGAGATGAAAGTTCCTTTTGTAATTGGTTAGATGGTGTCATTGCAAAAATCTAATTGGAAGATACAAGTGGAGCAATCAAATGCATTACTTAAATGCAAAGAAGTTCATCTGCCACCAGCTTGAGATGCCTATAAATAAGCATGGGTCTCTTGTTTTTGAAATCATCCCGAAAATTGTATTTGTTTAATTTTTATTTTTTTGTTGAGAGTACGAGAGGTTTTCTTTTCTGGGGTTTGAGCGGGTAAAGTTGAGTGGGTTGTACAAGCAATTAAGGGCTTAGGTTTGGGATTTAAACTTGAGTGGTAAGGCTTATACCATTGTACTCATTTTCTCTCAATAGTAAAGAAAAGATACCGAATCACGTCTCATGGACGTAGACAAGCAATTTTGCCGAATCATGTAAATCTTAGTATTGTGAGTTGTGTTTTGATTTTTTTTATTCTCCTTATTTATTTTCTTGTTGTTGTACTGACCAAATTGCTGCGAAGTTAATTCCCAACAGTGAATATTTTGGAGCTAAGATTAAGGAACATAGTATTTCTAGTCATTTGAAAATCAACCGATTTGAGGTTAGATTTATTTTCTGATTCCTTATCAATGATGCATATCATGTTTATTTTGGGATTCATGTTAAAATTATGTTCGGTACGAAAATTTTATATTTATGGTAATTGCATTACTGTTCAGGAAAAGGCCGGGATTTACCGTTCAAACATGATTTCTTACGTTTATTATGTAGTTATGTTTATGCTACTTTTATTCTATGGATTTAGAAGTCGTTAGCTATAGATAATATATTTTCATAGGCTATTGTTATATGGGTTACAAGAATGATAATTACAAATGAGATTTGGTTGCTGAGTTATAGTGCTATTATGAAATGAATATTTTGGTCTGATCTGGAAGCATGGTTGTACATTATTAATGTTAGAAAAATTGATGAGCAATACTAGAGGATGTTGGTTTTCCAGTGTGGTACTACGGATGCTTGATATCATTTTCCAGTAACTAATACCGCAGGGTTTATGAATGGTGTGTCTATAAATCTTTAGGGGATCATTGAAGAATACCAGAGGATAGTAGTTGTCTATGTAGTGCTATGGATACTTGGTACTAATTTTTTTTTAGAAAAGTAAGCAAGGCATAGTGTCCCTAGGGTGAGAGACTTTAAAATTGCCCCAAGGTGTGTTATAGTTCATGCATAGACTGAGTTTTTTCTAGTTGGTTATGTTGATACTTGTCACAGTCCATGACCTTCAAATTGATTTATATGTTTTGAAACATTCCAACTGTTTTACTGAAATGTGTCATGCCTATCATGTTTTATGCTACATATACTGGAATTCCTTTGTACGTTTGTTAGTATGTTCTAATTATCCTTAGTATATACTATATTATCCTTTCAAAGCTTTGATAATGTTTGAGAAAAGTTATCCTATTAAGTTTTATCCTTTTATAAACAATTACTATAATAAATTTTGGCTTTTATATGCTTGAATCTTTACATTTTTACGTATGGTTAATTTAGTAGTTTAATTAATAGCTATTGAAAAACTCATACATGTTATTGTTGCAAAGCTTATATATTAAACCCGGGAAATTTTGAACTTTTACGGAAAAATGGCAAAATAGTAATTTGTCACTATTATGCGGGTTTAAAATGCATATTTTTATAGAGTTCGGATGGAGCAACAAACTTCACCATTGAATTTGTATCGTGAAATCGAGCTACCATGTCAATTTTTATCAAATTCTGAGATAGTCAAATTTTACACGTTTTACGAGACAACTGGGTGACGAATGATCTCACTAACGTCCCTAAAAATAGAAATTATAAAATTTCCTTATAATTGAGTAAAATTTTAAATAAAATTAATTTGAACTAAAACTGAAATTTAATTAAGTCATTTCGGGTTAAAAACGGACCCAAAAATAGTAAACGTGCGGGGTAATGTGAACCGCACAATTAAAAAGTATAAATAGGGGCTAATATTTCACACCCCTAAGTCAGCTGGGTTCCAACATTGAAGAGGAGAAGAGAGGAAAGAGAGAAAACCTAGAATTTCTACCTTTCTCCTTCGATCCAAAAAGTTTTGTCGGTCGGAATTGCTTGAGCCAAGAACTAAAGTTGGTCTACGTGACAAGAGCTACGTCTACATACCAAGAATGAGGGATTTCACTGAAGATCCAAGAAGAGGATTTTGGGAAATCAAAGCCTTGGAGTTGTGGTGGTGTCGTTGGAAGCTTTCTACCTTCTATTTACGCTCCAAGAGGTAGGGTTTCTCCTACTTTTGTTGATTTCTTATCTAGGGTGTATTATGGATTGGGTAAGGGTATTGAATACCATAGGTCATTTGACTATGGTTATGGAAATGAGTATTGAAATGGTTTAAAATCAATTCCTAGCTTGGGTTGATGTATAGAAATTATTTGGTGATTTCTTGGAAATTGGCATTGGTGGGCATGTTATGTGTTATTTTATGCCTTCAGAATTGATTGTGTTATTGGCATGAGTTATGTATAACATGCTTGTTGTGAATTGAGGTTGAATATCAAATGTTAATATATGCTCTTTGCTATATTGACTTGTGATGAAATGGGCAATTATGTACATAAGACATAAATTGCCATGAGATATGTAAAATGAATGGTTTAAGTTGTCCATATGACATTCATTATATGTGGGACATGACATTCATGGGCAATGGTTCATTACATTGTATTTGCACAGAAACATCGCATATTGAGGGTGTGTGTGCATGGTTGTCGTCTTAACCTCATTTGGTATATGACGAGTGGACTTTGGAATGTTGAATCGATGATTTGATTTAGTCGCATGGTTTTATGGAAAATTGGGTCGGGGTTAGCAAGAAAGGCTAGAATATCCCTCGGGTGAAAGGCCCGGTGATTGGATTCGCACTTTGTTGGTATAAGAGTTCATAAAGTGTGTCGGTGTACGCGAAATCATTAGTGGTAGTCTATGAATTCCGTGTCGACTGGGTGCCATTGGTGTAAGTCCATGAATACTGACTTAATCCGAAATGTGTACACCTAAGTGCAAGCGGTCAAGTTGTAGTAATAATCTGGTTAAGTCCAGAGTCGAATTCACAAGGAACTATGATTGGTGTTTTGAAGTAAGCAATAATAGAGACCAAGTAACTGGAATTTTCAAGTGTTTGGAGTGGTGGGGTTTTCTTGAATAGAATAGAAGATTCTTTTCAAGAGTTTTCTAGACAAAATATAAGATTATCAAAATGTAGCAACCACCCTTTAGCTCGAGGATCAGGACATGTAATAGAGTATCCATTTTATTATGTTTGTGTTTTATAACTCAATTAACTCCCGTGTCAATAGCAAGTTAATCGGAAGATAAAAATGGACTGTAAGAATTAAGCACATGATTCCGATACCTTTCTAGAAGTTTACAAGAATTGTCTGTGCCGAGACTTAACCCGTCTACAAACAAGCAAGTGTTTCTACAAAGCATCCAATTATGATATTAATGATCCATTCTTTGAATAAAGTGCAATAATGGTGGGAATTGAAAGGTTGTCATGAAGAGCTAGCCGGGGTAATTGCCTTGAACCAACGGGTCTTTCTATGTAGGAGTCATCTGTATCATGGATGGAGCCCTTGGTTAGACAAAGTACCTCAACTTCGCTAGATACATCCAATCATCCAATGAACAGGTGAAGTATAAAACATTAAAGCATGAAGAAGTTACACAAACATAACTTCCAGATAATCTTTACATATTCATCACCTCTTACTAAAGAGTGAATGAGGAACTACTCACTTTTCATGGCTTTGGCAAAGCTAAAAAAGTGAGTGATACTCATCCCTCTAAGTAGAGGAGCTACTAAATGAAACAAACTAAACAAGAGTCTATCTTCAATGAAGAATAAGTGAATCACTTTTCACCCTTCACGGTTTTGGTGAAGCTCTAGAAAAGTGGAAGAGTTTCACTCTTCTAAGAAAGAAGGATGCTTAAGCAATGGAAGTGAAATGCATGAACAATAAAAGAGAAAGAAAGGTAGTTACTTTTGGAGGATTTCCACCACAACCAAAAGATGAACTATCTCTCTTGATACTTTGTAAATAAAAACAAGTACAACTACAATGAGAGTCTAAGCCTCCATCATGGTTTATATAAATGCAAAATGAAAACATAAACATGAAATGTTCAAGAACTAGATTACTAAAACACTCTTACTTTACAAGAATAAGGATTGTTCCCCTTTTTCTCTACAAGAGGAAGAATGCCCTCTAAGCTCCCAACATGGGAGTATTTATAAGCAAGGAAGGGGAGGGGGAGGGTAAGAGATAAGAGAGGGGGAGTGAATAGTATTTGCCGCCCATGGGGACCAACTATTCTACAGACAGTCTGCAGAGGACGTTCAAATGTGATCTGGTGTTCGAACGTTAAGTCTGTCTTTTATTTAAGGACGTTCAAACTTTAGATGTCGTTCGAACGTTGTCTGTGTCTTTGCTTTGAGGGCGTTCGAACACCAGATGACGTCTGATTCCTTTCACTCAAGTGGCCTGTGGTCACTGACTTGGTCACTTCCATATGTCTTGAACAACCTTGACTTTACACTCAGCAACTTGGTCCTTAGTCACTCAAGACAACGTTCAAATGTGGAGTGGCATTTGAATGTTGTACTCAAATACTTCTGGTTCTTCTTTCTTTACTGCAACATGCCAAGTTCCAGTGGTGTAGTCTTCTCAGGATTCCAAAGAACGTTCGAACATGAGTTGGCATTCGAACGTGGTACTCAAGTACCTCAGCATTTTCCCTTTGTTGACTGCAACACGTCATGTCTCAGCAACTGGTCTTGGCAGGATTTCAGAGGATGATCGAACGTGAGTTGACGTTCGAACGTTCTTGATTTGTTCCAACCTTCTGCAATTTTGTTCCCTATTGTGCTGGTGTTACATTCAAGTGTATTTTTGTTGTTCTTGAGCCTTTGTTCTCTTTAGGACCTGAAATCTCATTACTTAAACTCCATCAAAGTACAATTAGTCCAAAAAGGCATAGTAAAAATTGTTAACTTTACGCACGAATCAAATATCCACCCCTAGAAAGACCCTAGTTTTGAAAATGTCATTTGATGTGTAACATAGATGACGGTTTAAATTATACATTGGCACTGCATTGTGTTGTGGGAGTCGGTGAAGACTCGGGATAAAGTGCATGAGTGAGTCTCATCTCATTTCATAGCATGACACGATAGATTCCAAGATGAATTACATATTCTTGCATTGAAATGGATATTGGTTGTGTATTGTTGTATGTATACATTCATATGCACTCAAGTTGGAGAGTAACCTCTATAGAAAATATTCTACTGGGCATTAGCTCACCCTATACTGGAAAACATTTTAGGTGCGAGACATATTCCGATGGATAACACACATTCAGGACCTCGAGAGTGAAGAAAAGCCGGATTGTGGCTTTTGAAAACAAGTTTTGTGTAAAACTTAAGTTTAATTCCATTTTGACCTATAACTGTGTAAATGGCTCGTAATAGAACTTGATGTGAATAACATCATTATGCATGTTTTAGATGAAAAATAGATGATTTGGAACGGATTGAAAATGAAAAACAGTGGAAATAGGCTAAACTGGGCATAGAGTACCAGTACAGTGTACCGGTACAATCTGGTCCAGCAAGCAGACAGCATAGTTACACAGTACCTGTACTCTTTCCAAAACTTATATAAAAATTTTTAGAAGGCAGACTGTATCGGTACAGTTCAGATGGTACCAGTACTGCCAGGGCCAGTGAGCAAACAGCACTGATACACAGTACCAATACTCTCTCTAAAATTTTGAAACTTTAAAACTAAAATGTTGTACTCTCGGTCTTTGATTCCCTTGTCTCCAAAGATGAAATTGGACAATAGAGAGGCATGAATTGTAGTACCTTGAGCCACAGTTAAATTAAATTATTAAAGGAACACGGATAATTCGTGTGAGTTAAAATTCTTGGAAATGGAATAATATTAGCATGATGTCGAATCAAGCGACACTCACGGGTCTTTCTGCGGGTTGACGGGTGATCAACGGTAAATTAATGACCCCCGATTCATGGGGTGTCACATTATATCTCATTTTTAAATGTTAAAATTAGATTTTGTCATTGTTGGTATTTTAGTGAATTTGATTTTAGGCACTTGTAACTTCAACATAAGAGGAGGCCTTAGATATCATAACAATCCACCATGACAAAGAATAGTAATCCTTTTTGTTTTTTTTGCAAACAATAATAATCAACATATTGAATGTATACCTTTAAGTTTAGAAAAATAGAAGAAAATAATAATCATGTTTTACATATTGATAAAAAAAATCAGAAAATAATTTAAGTAATGTTAGTGGTAGTTTAAATAATTTAATCAAATTAATATTATTTTTTTAATTTAACATTACATTATTATTTAATTTTATCAAATCAACACCAAATTAACATTAAATTTTATCAAATTAAAATTTAATTATATTAAATAGAATATTAAATTTTATTAATTTAACATTTAACCTTATCAAATTAATGTAATTTTTTAATTTAATAATAAATTAACATTCAATTTTATCAAAAACAACAATCAAATTTATTCAATTAATATTAAATTTTGTCAAATTAATACCAAATTAATATTTAAATTTATCAAATGAAGACCAAATTTATTCAATTAAAATTAAAATTTATCAAATAATATTTTAATTTGATATGTGAAATGTGATGTGTGAAGAGTGGTCGAATAATGTTATGGAGGACAGACGATATCAGAAGAGTTAAAAATTGGTGGGACTTTGACTTTAGCTTTACCGATTGTAATTTTTATTATAGAGAAAATATTTTTAACTATAAAAATTATAAAAACTTGATTATGTAGCAAAATAAGTGATAATATGATAACTAATATTTATACTAATATATACTTAGTTATATTTATAATAAAGTTATAATACAACGTTTGAAAATGATTATAATTAATTTTATTTTTTGGTAAAATATTAAAATTATTTTTTTATTTTGTTTTGTTTGTATGCATTTTTTACTTTTATTATGTTGAATGATTTTTTGTTGTGTAAAAAATAATTTCATTAGATTAAATACATCATCCTACTTATCAAAAAAATATGGGAGAATTACACTCAGATTTCCTTAAATTTGTCACTTGATCACTTAGACTCCTGATATTTAAAATATTACATACAGACCCCTAAAGTTTATATACGCAATCCCTGCCATCAAATGTATGTTAGTATATCCGTTAGTAAATTACATCTAGACCATTTGAAGTTTGTAGGTATATAATACTTAAACTTCTCAAGTTTAAAATGTTATATTTAGATAAAAAAAACTTCAATCAAAGATAAAATATCAAATATTTTAAATTTTACAACCAAATTTATGTTATATTGTATCATTTATTAAAACAAAATTTAAAATAAAAAGTCAAAATTTTCTTTAAATTTATAATTAGTATACAATGATACTATTTATTGAAATAAAACTAAAAAATTCAAATAAAGGGTTTAAGTCATTCATAGTAGAATATGAATTTTATAACTAAAATTTATGTTCTATTATATCATTTATTGAAATAAAATCAAAAATAAAAATATAATTTTTTTTAAAAAAAAGTCATCATTAATATACAATTTTTTGATATTCTATTTTTAATTGAAGTATTTTTTGTCTAAGTATAATATTTTAAACTTGAATGATCTAAGTATTACATGTCTACAAACTTCAGAGGGTTTAAATATAATTTACTAATGGATATACTAACGGATATTAATGGCAGGAGGTTTAAATCTTACGCACGTACTGTAACACCCCGCATTTTCTTTTATATATGTATATAGATATATAGTAAATAATTGTTGTAAAAATGGGGATATGTGTAGTGATGTGTGTTTGAATTTGGTAGAATGAAAAAGGGATGAACAGTGCACTGGCTGTAACATCAAGCTCGATTTCGACCTTGATGCAGTCCATATCTCTCAAAACTTAAAACATGAAATTTGTAGAGCTCTCTCTTAGGATTTCATATCACCTTGAATCATCTCAATTGGAACTAGGAGGAAAGAGTTATGTCCATATTACGAAGTAGTGTCTACACTGTCCAAAAAATCTGTCCGGCAGACTACCTTTCGCTAATTTCATCATAACTCTTTATTGGAAAGTTCGAATTGTGTACCGTTATTTTTGTTAGAACCCTAACTCGTATATCTTTCCAACCATATAGGTTACACCTCCTAGAAATACCTGAGTCAAATCAGTTTATTCTATGAAGTTGACCAAAAATCTGCACAATGGTGCTCCTTGGATAGTAAAGGGTTGTGCTTTCTTATTAGACCTTGACGGTGTAAAACCCCATATGATTACATTAATATATTAATGCACTTGTTTAGTGATTCTTCTATATGTAATGACTTAAGAATAAACCATATATATATATTAAAATCGTAAGGATATCACCTATAGTAGTTCGAAGGAATAAAATAGAAATTTTAATGTTCCAAGTGTGAATTTATTTTAGTTTTGAAATAAATCATAAAAAGCAATGTTTTTAGGTTAAAATAACATTAAAAATGAATCCGGAACGTCGAAAAACCTTAGGGTAGTCGTATGGATCAAATTAGAGATTTCTAGTGGCAAAACTGTAATTTTGGAAAAAAAACTCAAAATTAGCCATGAACAGTGAATTGCGCGGACTGCTGTGTTTAAAACACAGAATCCAGCCCATTTCCTTCCATTTTTTCTCACATCTCTCACCCCCAAACCCCTTAGCACCCTTGGGGAAGATAGAGGAAAGGAGGAAATGGAGAAAGGAGGTCACTAGAGCTTGGGTTTTTGGTTTGAAACTTTGATTCAAGGTAGGAGTTTTTTCTTCCATGCTTGTCCATTGAGGCTAAGGCTAAAATATATATATGTTTTGACTCATACTTGTATGTATTTGCTAGGAATTCCTTGTTTCTTGGTTTTCTTGCAATTATGGCATGTTTTAAACAAAGTTAGGATTGATTACCCATGAAACTTCTTTTATAGCTTTAAAACCCTAGTTTTTGGGGAAATATGGAATTCTCTTTCTACATTTGCTCAAGCTTGGTTTTGAGAACTTTAGTGTTTTGTGTGAGTAATGAAAATGATGTGGTGGTGATCTCTTGTATTTTTCTTAATTGGTTATTTGGATTGTCGCATGATAAAATTTGGGGATTTTGATAATGGTTGCTTGTTGAGGGCAATGTGTGGATTTAATCTTGTATGTGATTGTTGGTATGAAAAGAGGATAATTATGAACCGAGGTTACTCGTAAGTATGCGGTTAAGTGTGGAATACTTGAAGGGGGTAGAGGTTACTTGTAAGTATGCTACCTACCAAAAGAGGATAATTATGAACCGAGGTTACTCGGTAAGTATGCGGTTAAGTGTGGAATACTTGAAGGGGGTAGAGGTTACTTGTAAGTATGCTACCTACCAAAAGAGGATAATTATGAACCGAGGTTACTCGTAAGTATGCGGTTAAGTGTGGAATACTTGAAGGGGGTAGAGGTTACTTGTAAGTATGCTACCTACCAAAAGAGGATATTTATGAACCGAGGTTACTTGTAAGTATGCGGTTATGTGTGGGAGACTTCAAGGGGGTAGAGGTTACTTGTAAGTATGCTACCTACCAAAAGAGGATATTTATGGACCAAGGTTACTTCTAAGTATGCGGCTATGTGTTGGATACTTGAGGGGGGTGGAGGTTACTTGTAAGTATGCTACCTACCAAAAAGGACATCTAACGACCGTGGTTACTTGTAAGTATGCGGTTATGAGAAACAAAGACTTGAAAGGGGTGGAGTTTACTTTTAAGTATGCCACCTGCCAAAGGAAATATAATAATCGATGGTGGAATAACCGTTCCTTTTTGTAGTATGGTGTTACTATTGCATTTCCCACAAGAGCTTGTGGAGGTATGAGACTCTACAAGAACTTGTTGGAAATGGTTATGGTTGCTCATTGTGACTTGGGTTTACTGTCCATTTAAATTATTGCGAATGTTTAAATTTGAGATCTGTTTCAAATGTCACGGTTTTACTTCAAATGTTATATGATATTTTGGAAAATAAGACCGAACTGTTGTACTTGTTTTCTAAACCTTGTATGAGTATGGAAGGAATGTTGCTACAGAGCTTAGTGCTCATCCCCTACAGATAATATCTTTTCAGATTTCGTCTATGAGGAGGAGTTACAAGTAGATGAACCAGTGCATGGGGAAGCTCCCCTAGAGGGGAACGGGGATCCTGAACTGGATGCCTAGAGTTATATTTCTTTTGTACTAGACTAGAGAGTTTATTTTGAAATCATGTAAAGTCTAGTATTTTGTTATTTCACTGCAAGTGTAATTTCATTCTTTTGGGAATATATTTGTCATACTTGGCCTATTCTTTTGGGATGACATTGTGGATATGACATATGATGAATGAAGGTTTATTTTATGATGGATAAATAGACCCGGTGTGGTCAATAGTTATGCATATGTGGACCCGGTGTGGTCAATTGTAATATAATTGTACAGGTTGTGTTTTGGGTAAAGCTCTCCGTACAAAAGAGACTCTGCCCAAATTTTGTTAAAATATGAATGGTTGATGAATGAACTTTCGTTGTGATGAATTTACGTAATGCTCTCATGGTGTGAATGGTTTTTTAGAATGTAATGTCACCCAAGGGGGTTTTTGGGGCGTTACACGTACCAATCTTAGAGGGTCTATATATAATATTTAAAATATTATGAGTCTAAATGATTAAGTGATAAATTTCAGGGATTTAAATATAATTTTTTCAAAAAATAAAAAACTAAACTTTATAAAGTATTAACCCAATGTATTTTAATCTATTAGCGTAACTGATGGTAATTTTGGCATTTTAAAGAATAAATAGTTAAATCGTATATTTTAGCTACTGTCATAGATGAAAATTACTCTTAGAGGTTGTCCGTGATTCAACAGTATAAACCACAAAGGGAAGGACTGAAGTTTCAAAATAGAGAAAAAGTGTCAACTAATTTAGACCTTATTATTTGGGGTGTCGGTGAAATTTTTCCTTTCTATTTTTACGGTACTAAAAGGGTTAATTACACTAGAGATCTACAAAGTAGGGTGTTTGTCTCATTTTAGTCCATAATATTTTAATTGTATCATTTTGATCCCTGAAGTATTGAATATATTTTTATATGGTCTTTTAGATTACTAATGATTTCTTATCATAAACTTGTCATGTAATATCTAAATATGAACAAAAAAATAATTTTGATAGCTTTGAAACAAAATTTGGGTAGTTCTTGACAAAAAATATGTAATATGGGTAGCTTTTGATCAAAATTTGGATAGATCATTATCAAAACTGTGTAATTTGGGTAGCTATTTAACCAAAATTTGAGTAAAAATTTGGTCAAAAATTATTCAAAATATTTGTTTGTCCATATTTAAGTATCACATAACAAGTTTATAATAAAAAATCGTTAGCAATCTAGACGTTATCTGCTTGATGGACCTTATAGAAATATATTCAATATTTTATGGACTAAAATGATGCAATTGAGATACTAGAGACTAAAATGAGACAAATTTCATATTTTAAGGACCTCTAATGCAATTAATCCGTACTAAAATAACCCCATATATAATCATATTTTTCTACCAAATTTACCCTTTGCAACCCCTGCCGTATTGTGTTCGTAGTGAAGAGATTGATTGTAGGGTTTCATTTGTCCCCAACTCTCCCTCTCCATTTCCCTTGGCCTCTGCCCCTCATTTCTCACCATCTCTTCTACTCCAGAGCTCGCGGAGGTGAGACACTACACATTTCTCCATCTCTCTCTCTCACTCTCTCTCGCGTCATTTGTATACACATGTGCTTATGCGTTAACCTTCTGATGATTGATTTTGATGGTGTGAAAAAGTGATCACTTCACTTGACCTACATGTTTGAGAATTCTGGTTTTCCTGGATATATGCATACTTGTATAGATGTTGCTGTACATATGTAAAGCTTCTATTTAGCCTCGCTTGTAGATCGGATCTGATGTTTAAGTTCGTGGGTTTGAACTATTTCAAGTAGGGCTTTTTAAAAAATGTTGCATGTGTTTCTGTGTGGGGTGTTTGTGGGTTAATTATATGTTTTCTTCAAGTTAGTTATACTGTTACCTACTTACTGGGTATTTGGTACCATGCATTTTTGCCTTGTTTTTATACTGGGATGCTACGATTGAATTTTTTTTTTTTTGAGCTGTTTTAGTCGTTTCAGATGTCTTGCTTCAATTTATTAGTTATATTTCAAGTAGGCTGTTTAATTTTTTACTGAGAATTATCCTTTCACTTTGTTTTGCAAATATCTTGCATAAAACACTTCCTGAGTTTTTAATCTTAATCATAACAATTTGTAGTCTTAATAACTTAGTCTGCTGAAGTCACTCTTGGATATCCAAATGAGTCGGATGTAAGCAACCGTGTCTAAGTCACTGGAGCTGAAAGAGTCACATAAAAGATCTTGTTACAATTGTGACCAATGTAGTGAAACCATATTACTTCCCTATTTCTGATATCGAGCCTAGAGTCACATGCTGGGAATTTAGCCATTGTTCATGTGAATATTGTAATCACCCACAACCAAGTAAAAAATGAATCATATGTGACCCAAGCTTAATTCTAGAGACAGGATAATGAAGTGATTTCATTGTAGGCGCACAAACAGGCACAATGTAAATGTTTGAGGGATTCAAGGATTATGTATAGATGGCAAAGATATATTTGATTGCATTCAGCAGATAGAATCTTGAATCATGGAAGTTTGTTATTGGTTTTTTGTTGGTAAATTATTATTGCTTTTTGTTGCTCTGCCATTTCATTGTGATTTCAGAAGTAGTTTGATGGCACATGGGTGAAATGTTTTTCCCCTCGTGTGGCTAATTAATTTCTATTTTTTAGGACTGTACTACTTGATTCAGTTGAAGATCATTTTTTTAACCCTGTTTGTCAAGTAAACATGCATAAACTAGCTTATAATACCATTTCATTGTTATTTTACAGTTGTACAAAGTGTTTCCTTAGATTTGTATTGATTCTGGTCCAAGCCTGATTCATTTTTATAATTCTCTGGTGATGTGTGAATTTGGTGTATGTTAAATAGGTGGCCTTGGAAAATTGTAGGGTCTTACATTCGTCCTTTTGATTTGCTGACTGAATGTGCTTACCATTTCTTATGTGTTTCCCACATTTATTTATTTCAGATGGATGTGAATAAGCTAAAGAAGATGGCTGGTGCAGTTCGTACAGGCGGAAAGGGTAGCATGAGAAGGTGTGTTTCTGGGCAATTTGATACCTTTCTTGCAATGAGTTATAAGGAAAAATTGGTGATCAGTACATATTCTGATTAAGTTAGCTTGATAAGACAATAAAATAGATTCCACTATCATGGCAGTGAAAATTTGGGAGAGTAGTCGAATTATTTAAAATGCAAGAACTGGTTATACAATTATAATCATGTGTTCCCCTTTTCTCCGCATGTCAATGGCTTTGTGGTATGACTTCTAGATTAAGAGATCACTCTTTAAGGGTTGATCTGAGGTATATATGTTACGCTTGGGCCATACATCCTAGAACGGAGTAGATAGTTCTTTGTAAATAAAGTACTTTGATGTTTTGCATATCATGATACCTACTATAGTACTGTTTGTTATATGTGATATTTATTGTGATTGTAGAAATTAGTGTTTCTCTCATCTATGCTGATTTTCTTGATCACTAAAGGTCTGCAGTGGCAAATGTATCCCCTTTTCTTGGAGGGAGATACAAATATTTGTTTCTGGCATCTCTCATCTCCTGTTTTTGAGCTTCCTTCTATTCCCACTGTGGCTTAATTGTAATATACTCACCACAGAAAGAAGAAGGCTATTCACAAGACCACGACTACGGATGACAAAAGGCTTCAAAGCACCCTGAAGAGAATAGGGGTGAATGCCATACCTGCAATAGAAGAAGTCAATATTTTTAAGGACGACGTGGTTATCCAATTCATAAACCCCAAAGGTACCAATGGTGGAAGTAAATCCTGTACTTTCTATGTTAGTTTGTTATGTGTCAACAAATAACTACTTATTTTCTTTTGTCATTTCAGTTCAAGCCTCTATTGCTGCCAACACTTGGGTTGTTAGTGGTTCTCCTCAGACAAAGAGTATACATTCACCTAAACCTATGTTTTAAGTATTTCTATAAATGTATTTTTTTTTTCCATTGGTCATATGACCTCTGGCTGTAACATCTTCCTTCCAGCATCATCTATCTATTCTTGACAGTGAACAGTATTAGTGGGTTTTGTCGTATTTTACTTCATTACAAATTCTCTTAGATAACTTGCCAATAAGGGGTTTGGGTCAAGTACTGACTTCAAGTTGTTGAGTCGGTATCTCCACTCTAGTACCTGATGCTGGTAAAGTGGGGAGGACAATTATTATACCTGATCCTTGAGCTGGGCTTCATCTAACAATTAATTTTCCTCTGCTGCAGAATTGCAAGATATCCTTCCTGGAATTATTAATCAATTAGGTATGTAGCGTATCACTGTGGTTAATGTGGAGTCCGAAACATATATAGGATAACTTTGATGTTTGTTTCATTATTTTTTTCAGGGTCAGATAACTTGGACAACTTGAGGAAGCTGGCAGAGCAGTTACAGAAGCAGCAACCTGGTGGTGGTGCAACCATGGCGCCAGAAGACGATGACGATGATGTCCCAGCACTTGTGCCGGGTGAGACTTTTGAAGCTGCTGCAGAGGAGGGCCACGCATCTTAGAATTTTTACAAGTGGTTTTTTTGTCATTTGTTATATTCCCAAAATTTGTTTTTTTTTTTTTTTTGAGTTTTTCATGTGGTGTTTCTTGGTGACATATTAACTTACTGTTACCTGGATAGTTTGGTCGATAATCAACTTTGCTTCTCCCATAAGTGCTTGGCAGTGTTCTATATGCTAGTCTGATGATTAGAATTCAACTTTGCCATGCAGATCTGTGTGCGCGAATTAAGTTCATTTATCCATTTGCCCTTCTTCCATTGTTGTCCGAGTCTTTATTTTATGTTGAAAAACCATTGCCATGGACAGCATTTAAAGATATCAAATGATTAATGATGATCCAAATCTGTATCTGTATTTATTTATAGGAACAATAGAAGAATTATGAATCGATTCAGCATTAAAGAAAAAATCGATTGTTTATTCAGTAATGGTGGAATGTCGCAGCCCTTTCGAATGGAGAAGGAATGATTCGAGAGGCTGTTTTTTGTACAGGCATTCATAGGTGCATTTGATGGTGTAATGATCTGGATAGGGTGGATCTTGTCGTAAAATGTGGGGGATACATTGGTTTTGGGTCAAGTAAACATGTATCTTATTCTTACAATAATACTACTTTTGACATAATTTGTTGATTTAATTTAGAATTTTTGCAGCGTGAGTACAATTTTTTAAACTTATTTTAGTAAAAGTGTATGGATAAATTGTTTACTCTATTAAGTATAATTTTTATAATACTTTTTATGTTTAAGTACAAAATTCAAATGAATTAAAATTTTTTTTACCTAAACATCATTCCTTAAATTATGCAGTTATCATTAACAGTTATTTAAAGAAACAAATGTATAAAGATTAAAAATAGTAATGAGAGGTAAAATAGGGACATTAATGATCAAAACTTTTTTTCTTCAGCAACAAGATTCTATGGCAATGAGATTTGATTAGAATGCCACAAATTAAATGTGAATAAACACTAAATTTCCCCCCTCCCCCCCCTAAAAAAAAAAAAGAGAATTGGTCAAGATGTTTTGTTAAATATTATGTATTGTTCATTGTTGGGATATGCAAAAAAATTCTTTGTTTTTTTTTTTAATGGGTGTAACTATTTTTTTTAATAGATGTAACTGTTTTTTAATGGTTGTAACTGTTTTATTAATGGATGTAACAATCACAGTCTCGTACAATTGTTAAAACATGATGGTGTAACGACGCTACGATACTAAATGGTGCAACTATTTATTTTATATTAACAACTAAATGACAAATTAGGTTGATATCATAATTTTTGGTAACTGCTTGATTTATTAGAACGCGTGAATAGTTGTTTGGTGTATTATAAGACAATTATAACTGATTGATATAACTGATTAGCATAATTGTGTTGTTGTAATGTTAATATAAATAAAGTAAGAAAAAATAAGGAGAAAGAGAAACTGTTAGAGAAAATATGTCCCTATTTTACCTTCAATTATTTAATTGTAAATCAAAATATATGGAAGGAATACAAAGAGTTTCAACACCTAAGTTATTTATCTGAACGACAATATTGTCATTTTTAAAAATATGCATTTTAGCCCAAATAAAGTTTTATGTTATATTTTTGCTCAATTAAGTATAAAAAATTGTCTCAACTTCTAAATAACCCTTTTATTTATCACAATCACCGGATTATTTATGGATCTTAATAAATATTTGGCCCACTAAGATATTGGTAAGGAAGGAATGAGTTTTAGTCAAATCTTGCCTAAGCTTTATATTTAATTAGAAACGGGCTAACAATAATTTTAACTTTTCACTCAAATTTATACTGACTAATGAGAAATTCAATTTTAACTCAAGGGCGATTCAATTATATTTTTATTTTTTGAAATCTCCATGGATTTCGTTTTGACCACTCTAT
>CAUOFW020007052.1:0-22197 GCA_963454935.2 Ilex paraguariensis | reverse complement strand
TTTTTTCTTTTTTAATTTTTGGTGTTAATTTTATATGTCTTGCTAAAAGCCCAACTAAAGCTAGGGGATATACACTTTCAATGAAGCACAATATTTTTTTATTCAATTTCTTTTTAATACATGATTTATTCTTTTGATTTAATTCTTGTCTTTTAGTAAAATTTTTGTTTTGTGTAATTTCTTAATTCGTTTGTGTCATGCACATCAAATGCTTGAGATTCTTGTGAGTCAAATAACTGGTTATTCTATGCTTGAATTAATTAATAGAATTTCTCATAAGATAGTTGATTTATTATTTTACCCTTGAAAAGCTTGATTTATCGTAGACTTCGAGTACGGTGAATACTTGTGATCTACAAGTAAATTTTTATATTAACTCAGATAATTTATTAATTATACCTTTGTTGTTTCCATATTATCATCGCTAAATATTCCAATTGGAAGCATTCCTCAGCTGATTCTCAATTGAGTTCAAAAATTGGATCATTAATAATTGAAGTGTGGATTTGAAATGGTATTCCCGATGCTTAAGTATTTCAATTTTTTTATTTTTAATCAAACAACTTTTATTCATTTGAACAAACAAAATTTCTCCAAATGATTTTCAAAACAAGTTTTCTTATTTTTTTCTTGCGTTTTAAGTTTTTTCAATTTTCTTGATTCGACCTCGAACTTTCAAGTATTATATTATTTCACGATAATCTGTACTTTGGCGATCAATTCTAAAGTTATAGCATAGAGTGATAATGAGTAATTAACTATTACTACTATCCTTAATAGGAAATGCAATCAAACAAGTTTTATGTTTTCATTTTTTACCAAAAAAAACCAAAATTGTTCTAATTTTATTTGTCTTTTTGAAAACTAAAAATAATAAATGTTTCAAACGACACCTCTAGTGCATTTATGCAATTTCAATTGAAAATTCAGAAACTTGTCATCAACTAATGAAAATAGATAGACATAAATAAAAGTAAATTTAATTATTTTAATAATTAATTTTTGTCTTTAAAAGAAATGATATGAAAGGCTTGGATACGTGTAATATTAATGAAGTTTTATTAATATGAATCCATATTAATAAAGTTAGTATTGTGAGAGTAAAGTTATCCAATTAAAAGTTTAACATCAATCAAATCTTATTAATATGAGGTCTAAATTATATAAGACTAGTATTGTCGTTATATATTGTTTTAGGGTTAAAGTAGTCAATTAAATTTTTTTTTGATAGTATACTTTTATTAGTAGCATAGATATAGATATAGATAAAGGAGACATACAAAGTTGAACAAACAATTGAGGTATTAAACTAATGTGTTATACAATAAAATTTTGGGAAAGGGCGATCAAGCAAAGATTAAGGTTTCAATCAATAGTTTTTGAAAATCAATTTAGATTTATGCCTAGAACATCAACAATGGAAACACAATATATATATACTTTGGAGACTACTCAAGAGGTATAGAGAGAAAAATGAGAACTTCATATGATTTTTATAGACTTAGAAAAGGCACGTAATAAAGTTCTTAGAAAGGTATTATGAAGTGTTGAACAACGGCGGGGAAACTAATAAATTGTCAATTACTATAGGTTTAAATCAAAAGTTCTACTTTAAATTCATATTTTTCTTTTTTTTGGTGATGGATGAATTGACTAAGTACATTCAAGATAAGCTCCTATGGTGTATGTTATTTGTGGATGATATTGTGCTAGTAAAAAAAATAGTAATAAACTAGAAACTAAACTAGTAAAAAAAAATAGTAATAAACTAGAAATTCACGAGAAGGTATAGAATCAAAAGGATTTAGGATAAGTATGACTAAACCTGAGTACATAGAATATACTTTTAGTAAAGAAAAAATCGAAACCAAGAATTAGTAAAAGTTAAAGATCAATAGATACCAAAATATGAACACTTTAAATATTTAGGGTCTATTATTCACAGAGTGTGATATTGATAATAACTTATACATAGAATTAATGTAAGATGGATTAAATGGTGAAATGTATCTGATATATTGTGTGGTAGACGTATACCCCTTAAACTAAAAGTAAAATTCTATATAATGACCATATGCATTTATGCTATTGAGTGATGGACAACTATATGAGATAAGTTACCACACGAAAACGTTCAAAAATTATGTGTGACAAAAATGAGAATGTTAATATGAATGTGCCGTAAAATTTGGAGCTAATATATACATGAAATAGTAAAAATAACACATATAGAAGATAAGTTAGGGAAGAATTGATTTAGATGGTTTGGATATATTTATTAATAGTCTACTACGACACCGATGAAAAAGAAGGATATAATAGTCATTGATAGTAAACATAGGGGTAAATAAAGACCAAAATTAACTTTAAATAAAATAATAAAGAAAGATATGACAACATATGATTTACCTGAAAAAATTGTCCTTGATAGAGCTTAATGGCAAAAAAAATTTATGTAATCGACCTAAGAAACATTAGGACAAAAACTTTATTGAGTTGAGTTGACTTGAAAAGATTCTTCTATTCCTATAAACGGTGAGTTATTCTTCTTTTTATTTTTTGGAAAATTATACCAAAATTTTATGTGGTTTGTCATTTAATCACTTAAATTCTTTGATATTTAAAATATTACATACAGACTTCTTTAGACCCCTTAAATTTAAAATATTATATTTAAACTAAAAATACTCCAATTAAAGATATAATATCAAATATTTTAAATTTTACAATCAAAATTCATGTTCTATTTTGTCATTTATTGAAACAAATCAAGAATAAAAATCTATGCGTTGATGCCAAAATTTGGATGACGTCCATGTCCATTTGTTATACTTTGATCACATGAAAAAGAATTTTTCGATGCCTAAATCAGCAAGTAACTCAAATATATAAATTGCACTTAGAACTTAAGAGTGACATACCTAGAGCATATTAGACTAACTGAACTTTTCAAGTTAGATCAATTTTTCCATTATCTAGTACAATATATAAAATAAGTCTAATCAACAATTTTTTTTCTATTATATCATCTATTGATATAAAACTAAAATAAAATTTTAATTTTTTTTAGAAAAAAATAGTAATCAATATAAATATATCAAATAACTCAATTAAACGCTCATTTGCATACAATTATACCGTCTATTGAAAAAAAACTAAAAAGCCAAATAAGCAGTCAAACAATAATAAATACAATATCTTCTATCTTAATCGAGTTAATTTGGTCATTTAATAGATTTTATTAGTTTTATAACTAATAAGAGATTTAAATGTAATATTTCACATTTAAGAGGTCTAAGTTTTATATGTCTATAAATTTGAAAGAGTCTGAGTATAATTAACTGATGGATATAATAGTGAACATTGAAGGCATGATCTAAGTATCACAATTGTACAAAATTTAGGAGGTTTGTATGTAAATTTCAAATATTAAAAGATCTAAGTGATTAAGTGATAAATCTTAAGAGATTTGAGACTAATTTTCTATCTCTTTTTTTCGTTTTGTTGTGTTCACAAGATCATAAAATATGTGCCATTATCGTAATAAGGAGTTAAGAGGAAGGGCAAAACTGCGAGTGACGTGTCCACTGGTGCACTCTCCATATATAAGCTACTAAAACGACGACGACGAAGAAAAACCAGTGTTTCCCCAAGTCAAGGCCATACCTCAGAGAGTAAACATGGCGGAGTCGAAGATGGTACATTCCCCATTGGTTACATTCGTATCAATGCTCTCACTTCTAACGCTCTGCCCTCCTTTCGTTATTCTACTGTAAGTCCTTGATAACTTCATTCGCCTTTAGCATCAGTAATCTCCAGATCTAATGGACTTTCACTGCAATTTTTTCCTAGATTCGAAGTATCACCAATTTTTGTTTGATATATAGTGTTTGAAGTGTACTTTTGTCACCTAGAAAATGCAAATTAAGTTTGCTTTACCCTTCGTGTAGCTTTTTTCTACCTCACAATTCAATTCACAAACGTATAGTTGGATCACAGCAAGTACTGTTGCAAAAAGTCAAGTTGTTGAAATGAGCGATTATCTAATTAAAAGATGTTTCTCTTTGAACTGGGGGGTATTAAGCATGCTGACCGTAATTCAATGGGGCTGCATAGTGTAAGTCTAGCTAAGTTATTGAATCTGAGCAGCATGGGAGGAAATGGATACAATACTGGAGGGATACCTTACAAATTTGATATAATAGCTAAATTGTGTCTGTGCTTTATTGAGGTCAAGGGACCAAGGAGATTCATTTATTTGTAATTCTTGCTATTTTATCAAAATTTGAAATCTTTGCTATTCTTTGGCACTAAATCATAATTTGCTACAATTATATGCAGATGGTATACGATGGTCCATGCTGATGGGTCTATATTGGAGACATGTAATTATCTAAGGCAGCATGGGCTACAGGGATTTATTGATATTTGGCCAAAACCCACTGCAATTGCATGGAAAATAATTTTCTGTTATGGAGCATTCGAGGCTGCCCTTCAGCTTTTGTTACCAGGCAAAAGGGTTGAAGGACCAATATCTCCTTCAGGAAATAGGCCTGTCTACAAGGTACCACATATTCAACACTTGCGCTGCAGAATTCTTTCTTATTATCTCAGAAAAAGAAAGAGAACCTAGAGACTAATAGTTATTAAAAACAAGTACAATTAGCTGCTATAAAATTAACTTGTTGGGTTTGACGCTCTTTGCTTGTTGCAGGCAAATGGTTTGGCAGCATATATGGTAACATTAATCACATATCTTGGTCTTTGGTGGTAATGACTTTCTTCATCAAATCTGTTTATTAAGGCCTGCCTATGTGCTTTAGGCCACCTAAGAATTGTGGCTTAGAGGGCTCCAAATTCTATGTATCATTGTTTCAGTTGCTACTATGAGCACTTCTATTAGCTGAAGCACTTAGATAATGTAAATCTGCTTATTTTTAGCTGTTGTCTGCTGCACTTTCTTCAGGCTCTTCCTTGTAATTTTAGAGGACTGATTATTGGAAGATTATGTCTCCGTTTTGATCTTGCTTCTTGTCTTATTGGAGTTACTGCATTGGCTCCTTTGTTTTATGCTCTAAACTGTGAGAAACAAGTATGTTTTAGTATCACATTATTTGTAATGAGGGCTTCATCTTGTCTTTTTTTGTTTGTAGTTACTCTTTTGAATAGAAGTGATCCTTAAAGATTGTTGATTGTAGTCATAATGTAACTTCTGTACCAACTTCTTTTCCAGTTGTTGGTCTGTCTAAAATAACTATTCAGAGCCGAAATCTTTTCTCATGCTTGTAGCGTTTTACAATATTGTTGTTGGATTAGTTGTTTGAGTTATTCAGAGCCCATGCCTTGTCTCATGCTTGTAGGCTTTTTGCAAATATTAATGTTTTGATTAATGGTTTGAAGTAGCATGACCTTTTATCAGAAAAACTTACTGTCAACGTTGACTTCACATTCTTTGGAATTTCACTTCTTTTTACTCGGGAAACAATATGTTACATTTGATTTCTGGTATCTATGAACAAGAGCTACACATTACAATGTGGGTATTAATTGCTTATCTGCATTGAATTCTTCAGGTTTGGGATATTCAACCCAACGATTGTCTATGATCATTTGGGAGAAATATTTTCAGCACTCATTTTTGGAAGCTTCATCTTCTGTATTTTCTTATACATAAAGGTGAGGATTTACATTAAGGCTAATTCTTGCTTAGATATCTTCGTACATAGGTCTACTTTGCTGAGCCTAGCGATTCATGTATAATAGGGTCATGTGGCACCATCTTCAACTGATTCTGGTTCATGTGGAAATGTAATAGTCGATTTCTACTGGGTGAGCCTCTTTGCACCATTTATTGTATTTTATGGCCATCTAAATGTGTGTTGCTTTCAACTACTTATTTAGAGAATTTGTTCATTGCTTTGTTATATGCCTCTATGCATTCATCTTGCTACTAATGAATTATGAGCTCAAAAATTTGGTTCTGTTTTTCCGGCTTTATAATCTAATAATCCCGATATAGCTGATGTTACTAATGTATTCACATTTCACCCACTTCCTTTGTCCTATGTGTTCAAACATGAATCCCTAGCTGGTGATCTTCAAAGCAAAGTAAAAAATTGTAATAATATATTTTCGTTATGTTAGGACTTATGTTTGGGGGTGTGATGGCAATTTAATCATTTTATATTCTTATGTATTGTTTCCTGTGCTTGTCATTCTTTCAGGGTATGGAGCTGTATCCTCGCATTGGCAAGAACTTTGATATCAAAGTTTTCACAAACTGCAGATTTGGGATGATGTCTTGGGCAGTTCTTGCTGTGACCTATTGCATAAAGCAGGTAAATGCTCCAAGGCAATGCTTGATTTGAATTTCAAGTTAACCTACCATGGAGTACTTCCTTGCTCGGCTGTGTATGCCTGATTCTTATCGGTACATAGACTTATGTGATCTGCTTATTGCTGTTTGGATGCATACTTTCTCCATCAGTATGAAGCACAAGGGAGAGTGGCTGATTCTATACTTGTAAATACTATATTGATGCTGGTGTATGTCTCAAAATTCTTTTGGTGGGAAGCTGGATACTGGAACACGATGGATATTGCACATGATCGAGGTTGATAAAGGCTTTGTTCTTTCTCATGTTCCATGTCTAGATCTCATCTTTGTTATGTTTTTCCCTTTTCTAATTTTGCCAATGCTCAATATCACTATGGTTGAATCTACATTTTGTTTTGGCAGCTGGCTTTTATATTTGTTGGGGATGCTTGGTATGGGTTCCATCTGTGTATACTTCTCCTGGCATGTACCTAGTCAATCATCCTGTGAATCTGGGAACTCAGGTATGTGTCATCCAGAAATTGGTGATATGAACACCTCTCTTCTACTTCACTTCCCATAATGTAATGGTGATGCTGACAGAAATTATGTGATGGTTATAAACTCTTGTAACCAGTTGCAGATAGATGTCTCAATGTTGTGGCCGTTGGACTCTAAAAAAAATTGAGTGTGCTTAAGTGGGAGAAATTGACTGATACACTAAAAAAACTGCATAGTAAAGTAAAGTAGTAAACTGTTACATTTGTCTATTTTAGTAGTTTAGAGGTCCATTTATTATCTGAAAAGTTGGTCAAATATGATGGTAGACAAAAGTTTGGCTGTAAAATACAAAACTATGACTAGAAAACTTTGGGTTTTATGCCTTCTGTTTTTGGTTGCTATCTTACCGTTCTGTTCCCTAACAAGTTATCCTATTGTTCCAGCTCGCAATATATATTCTTGTAGCAGGCATTCTATGCATATACATCAACTATGATTGTGACAGGCAAAGGCAAGAATTTCGCAGAACAAATGGGAAGTGCGTGGTTTGGGGGAAAGCTCCATCAAAGGTACTTGGGGTCATTGTCATGAGTTCTTGTTACCTGTCTTGTCTGATTTCTTATGTACTTTACCTGGCAGTTTTGTAAAGTTCCTTGCTGCAGTTTTTGCTTGTTTGCTAAGAATCATTTTGGTCTTTTCTTGTACAGATTGTTGCCTCATACACTACAACATCGGGTGAGACGAAGACCAGCCTTCTCCTAACCTCGGGATGGTGAGTTATTTTTATATTGCATTTTGCTAATAGAACCTAGGAACATTACTAAAAGAGTTGTTTAGGATAGATTGAGGTAAGTTCAGCAGGTCCTAGTTCATCGAACAAATTTAGTGAACTCGCAGATCATGCATATCAAAATGGTCAGAACTTTCATGGAAGTTGAGAATTTCATTTAGGGGTCGTTTGGTAACGTTTTTGTTTTTGCGTCTTCAAAAAACCAAAAACAAAGAAAAAAAATTGTCTCTGTTTTGTGGTAAACACTGAAACAGAAAACATGTTTGGTAGTCATTTTTGTCTATCAAATTATGAGAATAAAAACAGAAAACATATTTGGTAACTACCTCAAGTTTTATCCTAAATATGTTTTATAATATCTCATTTTTTGTTTTCAAACAAATCAACACTTTATTTCATGAAAAGTGATTTACAACTATGTATTACAAAGGAGTTACAAGAAGCAAAAGAATTCAAAACTTCTAATTATAAAGGAGTTGGCTTTAATCCTTCAAAAATGATTAAAACCAAAAACTAATCAAAACAGTCCAGCTGCCAGCTATCCAAATCCATGGCCCAAGGAACCATAACCTGCCTGCTTGTAGGGAAATTTTGGTTACAGTCATTCAAAATAAAAGCCATAAGCTCTTGTAGGGGTAAGCCAACTTAGTCTAATGAAAGCAAACTGTGCATTGCAGCGGCTGCCACCCGGTGAGCAGCCTTGTTACGGGCTCTTGGCTTGTGTAGAAAACAAATATTGTGTAAGTTAGCAAAATATCTAATGTCTTCTATCAAATTCAATCAGCTAAGTTGCAGTATCATCCATCTCTCCAGACCATAAGTAATCTATGTAAGTAACTCGAACATGAAAATCTCATGGTGTTCGTTGCTCCATTACCTCTTCATAAAATTTTCTCCTCATAATGAGAATTAAAATTTAAAAATAGTTGTAATCAAAAATCTACTTTTTGTTAACATAACAATATCCAATCCATCTTGTGCACATACAAAATGGTTGAGTATCAAACCATTCTTATCCTACAACGATTTGATTGGTCAAGCAAAGACAATTATATTAGAACTATTGGGGTGGACAAAGTAAAGGCAATAGATGCAAAAGAAGGACAAACACAAAAAATACGAAAAAAAGAACACTAAAAAAAATATTTCATCCGCACATATCTCCTCATGGCATTGTACATAGCTTGAACCTGCAAATCACAATAAAATTACAAGTCATTAATACTATTCATCCAGAATGACTAACAGTAATTCTCCATCTACATTCATCCACATATAGACACAAAATATAAACCATGCATGCAAATTAGAAGTGAAGATGAAGTTTCATTCATCTTATTCAATGCCTTCTGCAGTCTATATTTGTTTATGTTATGATATAATCACTACTATTTTTTCCTAGTATGGGCGAGTCTGCATCATAGAATCAGACCAACCAAATGGATAAATGGCAGAGAGAGAGAGAGAACCTGCTCACTAGATACAACATGAACAGGTCTGATGTTTACTGATACATATTTGCCCTTGGATGATATTTTTTGCTTCACCTGGCCCTGTTGCAAAACACGACACATTATTGGAGTATGACCGAGTCTCGACTCGAACTAGATTCAATTATTAAAATTTTATGAGTTATATGATATTGTTAGAAATTATACGAATTTCATTTGGGGTCAAGTTATAAGTTAGGATTTAATTGTAAAATATTTAATTATTTTAAATTTTATAGTGACCGAAATATATCGAGTAAGGAAAAAAAAATATATATATATATATATATGAAATAAAAGATAAGTGTAACTATGAAAATATGGGCAAGTCTTCAACGTGAATGAATTAAAAGCTATGGAATAAAATAAGATAGTAAAACAAAATAGAAGAGATAAAAAACAAGAAAAAAATGGGTTACTATAAAAGAAAGCATGAGGTGTAAAGTAGGACACTTGTCAATTTATACAAATGCATGGCATGTGATGTGTGTTTATTTCTTATCAAGGCAGGAGAACCTACATAAAACAAATAAAGAGAGGCAATAAAAAGGTAGAAGAGCTACTGCCTCAAGGATAAGAATTGTGAAGGGGATAGAAAAAAAAATAAATAAATAGAGTTACAACTTCTCTTGTGAAAACCAACAGCAAGATGACATCCGATTGGAAAGAAATTCTAGTATGTTGTTCAAGATATTTCGAGTTATCAATATATCAATCGGTTAAGAAGTGGGTACGTGGTTTATACATGATATGCATTCCTTTAATCTCTTTGCAAAGAGTACTTTATTGATATCGTCTTATTCGTATTCAAATTGTGACATCGTTTGGGTTTGAGTTTCGAAATAATATTTCGTTCAATTGTTGATATTTTGTTTGACTTGTCATTAATCGCTATGATGTTTGCTTTGGTGAAATACTTGAGATTTTTTGACTCGTGCATGAGGTATACTCGGTGACATGGTTATGATTGTGATTCGTGTTCGTGGCCCTTAGGGGTGGACATGATTGAATTAAAATGCACCGAATGATGCCTAGCTTGTTGTTGG
Source organism: Ilex paraguariensis (assembly GCA_963454935.2). NCBI lineage: Eukaryota > Viridiplantae > Streptophyta > Magnoliopsida > Aquifoliales > Aquifoliaceae > Ilex > Ilex paraguariensis. The sequence continues at coordinate 12,054 of CAUOFW020007052.1, read as the reverse complement.
AATTGACCGAGTGTTCAATCATGGTTGATTTGATTTGTTCAAACGTTCGAGATCGTTGACTTGTTCAATATCTTTGTACTCTGTAAATTATCGTATTAATTCTTCTGTCATCGAATGATTATCGGTTAGTTGATAAATTATCGTCTCGCCCTTTGACTTCGTATATTATGTTTTAAATTACTTATTGAGCTTTTCCCAGCTCACCCCCATTTACCCTCTCAGTTACTGGTTGAATTTGGATTAAAAATCAGTGGAGAATCGGGTTGATCAATGAATGAAAGATTTTGACTAGTTGTAATTTGAACAGTTATCGAGAGGCTCTTTATTTATTTTCGAGGTGTTTTAGTAATTTTAATATTTAATGAACATTTAGTTTATTTGTTATTGAGGTCATTAGTACTTTGAATATTGCTAAATGGATTGGGGTGTTTCAAATTTTGGTATCAGAGCTTTAGGCATGAGATTCTGTAGACTTTCCTAGGTTTAATTATTTAGGATGACGACTTGTGGGTAATAGTGTAGTTGATTTTGGGTGCATAGATAATTTACAGAATGTGATCGGTCAAAGCTAGCATATGATTTATGACTTGCAAATTTCAAAGACGAAATTTTCTTAAGGTGGGTGGATTGTGATGACCGAGTCTCGACTCGAACTAGATTCAATAATTAAAATTTTATGAGTTTTATGATATTGTTAGAAATTATACGAATTTCATTTAGGGTCAAGTTATAACTTAGGATTTAATTGTGAAATATTTGATTATTATAAATTTTATAGTGACCGAAATATATCGAGTAAGGAAAAAAAATATATATATATGAAATAAAGGATAAGTGTAACTATGAAAATATGGGCAAGTCTTCAACGTGAATGAATTAAAAGCTATGGAATAAAATAAGATAGCAAAACAAAATAGCAGAGATAAGAAGCAAGAAAAAAATGGGTAACTATAAAAGAAAGCATGAGGTGTAAAGTAGGACACTTGTTCAATTTATACAAATGCATGGCATGTGATGTGTGTCTATTTCTTGTCAAGGCAGGAGAACCTGCATAAAATAAATAAAGAGAGGCAATAAAAGGGTAGAAGAGCTACTGCCTCAAGGATAAGAATTGTGAAGGGGATAGAAAAAAATAAATAAATAGAGTTACAACTGCTCTTGTGAAAACCAACAGCAAGATGACATCCGATTGGAAAGAAATTCTAGTATGTTGTTCGAGATATTTCGAGTTATCAATATATCAATCGGTTAAGAAGTGGGTACGTGGTTTATACATGATATGCATTCCTTTAATCTCTTTGCAAAGAGTATTTTATTGATATCGTCTTATTCGTATTCAAATTGTGACATCGTTTGGGTTTGAGTTTCGAAATAATATTTCGTTCAATTGTTGATATTTTGTTTGACTTGTCATTAATCGCTATCAAGGATCAAAATTTCGTTTCGAAGTACCGTTTCGGTCAACTTAAAAATAGAAACGTTTCGGAAACATTTCGGAAACGCAATGGAAACGCAGAAAAAATATGGAAACGCATAGAAACACAAATGCAATCCATTAATTTATAAAGATATGCTAAATAATTTATTAATTCAACATATTTATTAGGTTAACATCAATTTATACAAGAATAAATTTAAATTTGAGGGAAAAAAATGCTTGACTTGAGGCGAAAGTCACTTAAATTAGTTTCAAACACTTAATTTTTATGAAATAAACACATTTTTACATAATATTAAGGTCTTATAATACACATGAAATGCTAATGAGTACATACTTACATGGTTACATCCATTCTCCTGTGGAGTGTCGAGCAGGCTCATACATCGGTGTAGGCTCTGGGTAGCTACTTAGAGAAACTCCATACGTGACATAAATATGATGACAATAGTTACTCCAAATCATATTATTACGGTAATATAATCCAATTAATAATATTATTTTATTATAATACTAATAATGAAGGGTATCAAATTAAATTAATGATACTTATGTATACTTAAAAATTAAATGTAATTGCAGTGGGTATTAAATGTAATTACAGTAGGTATTAAATATAATTATATTAGGGTATTAAATGTAATTGTTAATACTTATAACAAAAAAAAAAAGCAAAAAACTTGCACAACAGTGAGGTATTAAATATAATTATAGTATGTATTAAATATAATTATAATGAGTATTAAATATAATTATAGTAGGGTATTAAGTGTAATTATTTATTCTTATAACAAAAAAATTATAAAAGATAGAAGAGCAGTGGGAATTAAATGTAATTATAGTGGGATATTAAATATAATTATAGTGAGTATTAAATGTAATTACAGTGGGTATTAAATGTAATTATAATGGGGTATTAAATGTAATTATTCATAATGAACCGAATATATCACTGTTTTGTCGAAACGGTTCGAAACAATGCCGTTTCGACCGAAAACGGTCCGAAACAGTACCGTTTCGACCGAAACTGTCCGAAACAGTACCGTTTCGACCGAAACACTGGAATTTTGTGATTCAACTACTGTTTCGTTTCGGAGTGTTGAAATTCCGAAACGTTTCGGACGTTTCGGACGTGTCGACACGACATTTTGATCCTTGATCGCTATGATGTTTGTTTTGGTGAAATACTTGAGATTTTTCGACTCGTGCATGAGGTATACTCGGTGGCATGGTTATGATTGTGATTCGTGTTCGTGGCCCTGGGGGTGGACATGATTGAATTAAAATGCACCAAATGATGCCTAGCTTGTTGTTGGAATTGACCGAGTGTTCAATCATGGTTGATTTGATTTGTTCAAACGTTCGAGATCGTTGATTTGTTCAATTTCTTTGTACTCCATAAATTATCGTATTAATTCTTCTGTCATCGAAGATTATCGGTTAGTTGATAAATTATCGTCTCGCCCTTTGACTTCGTATATTATGTTTTAAATTACTTACTGGGCTTTCCCTAGTTCACTCCCATTTACCCTCTCAGTTGCAGGTTGAATTTGGAGTAAAAATCGGTGGAGAATCGGGTTGATCAATGAATGAAAGATTTTGAGTAGTTGTAATTTGAACTGGTTGAAGTTTGAACAGTTATCGAGAGGTTCTTTATTCATTTTCGAGGTGTTTTAGTAATTTTGATATTTAATGAACATTTAGTTTATTCGTTATTGAGGTCATTAGTACTCTGAATATTGCTAAATGGATTGGGTTGTTTCATTCTCTCTCTTTCTCTGCCATTTATCCATTTGGTTGGTCTGATTCTATGATGCAGCCTCTCTGATACCAGGAAAAAATTGTAGTGATTATATCGTAACATAAACAAATATAGACTGCAAAAGGCATTGAATAAGATGAATGAAACTTCATCTTCACTTCTGATTTGCATGCATGGTTTATATTTTGTGTCTATATGTGAATGAATGTAGATGGAGGATTAATGTTAGTCATTCTGGATGAATAGTATTAATGACTTTTAATTTTATTGTGATTTGCAGGTTCAAGCTGTGTACAATGCCATGAGGAGAGATGTGCGGATGAAATATTTTTTTTAGTGTTCTTTTTTTCGTATTTTTTGTGTTTGTCCTTCTTTTGCATCTATTGCCTTTACTTTGTCCACCCCAATAGTTCTAATATAATTGTCTTTGCTTGACCAATCAAATCGTTGTAGGATAAGAATGGTTTGATACTCAACCATTTTGTATGTGCACAAGATGGATTGGATATTGTTATGTTAACAAAAAGTAGGTTTTTGATTACAACTATTTTTAAGTTTTAATTCTCATTATGAGGAGAAAATTTTATGAAGAGGTAATGGAGCAGCGAACACCATGAGATTTTCATGCTCGAGTTACTTACATAGATTACTTATGGTCTGGAGAGATGGATGAAACTGCAACTTAGCTGATTGAATTTGATAGAAGACATTAGATATTTTGCTAACTTACACAATATTTGTTTTCTACACAAGCCAAGAGCCCGTAACAAGGCGGCTCACTGGGTGGCAGCCGCTGCAATGCACAGTTTGCTTTCATTGGACTGGGTTGGCTTACCCCTGCAAGAGCTTATGGCTTTTATAGTGACTTTTAGTTTCTTTTTTGCTTGATCATGTCTAATAAATAACAATTTCTATGGTTCCTGTAGGTGGGGCTTATCACGCCATTTCCATTATGTACCAGAAATATTAGCCGCCTTTTTTTGGACTGTGCCAGCCCTTTTCAACCATGTAAGCAGTTATACGCATATTTGGTATAACTGCAGTTGGTTGCATTTGGCTGAAATCTGATTCTGTTAGTCTTCTCGTCTGCAGTTTCTTCCTTATTTCTATGTGGCGTTTCTTACCATCCTTCTTTTTGACCGAGCCAAAAGGGATGACGACCGATGCCGATCAAAGTAAGCAAATACAACCTTCATCTGTTATTTGATTTGCTTCCTCTGAGGAACACTAATTACATCTTCTGAGAATTGCTGGAAGAGTTTTTGCAATCAGCATTGAAATGCTAAGTTTTTTTGTGATCCATTAGTCTTTGGACCTTGAGCATGATATTATGTCGATAGTTATGAATTTATTGTTGTCAAACTTTAGCATTACCCTTTTTGAGTGAATATACCCACCAATTCCTAAAACTGAGGGCTTTTGACATGCTGTCATTGTAAGACTACACATTCCATTGCACCTAGAAACAATCACAATAGAGATAATTGTTCTTGAACTTGAGCCAAAGATGCAGTCCTTTGCTGTCTTCTAGCTTTTGTTAGACATTATACAAAACAATAATGTGAATCGCGTACAGCGAAGTCTTTTTTGGTTGTCGTCATTTACTTGCCTGAATACTATCAAATGTGATGAACACAAGCAATGTGCTTTTGGTGGTGATCAATCAAATATGCTGCTAAAAAAATAACACAAGTAGGGCTGCAGTTTATCCAGTTATTGAATGTGTTCTTACAGCATCTGCCCCAAGTCTCCTAATAGGATGTACAAAATTGCTACTTGCAGGTATGGGAAATACTGGAAGTTATATTGCGAGAAGGTTCCTTGTAGAATTATACCCGGCATCTACTAAAATTTTGTTCTGTCTTTACACCCAGCTACCTTGAATCTACTCTGCCTGTTTGCGACCTATTAAGATGTGACATGAGAATATATGATTTGTAGCCTGTCAGTGGGTCAACTTTCTGGAATGTCAGTTGGGTTGGAAGGTCCCTGCTGCCTTGTGGCGTAATGGTAACAAAATCAACCATTGGGACGCTTGTTTTGTTATTTATACCCTTTTTTGACTTCTTCGTTTGATCTTATTGGTTTTCAAGACTCGAGTTTTTGTATAGTAGTGGTAAAAGAACTCTGGATTTTTAGCTTTTGAAGTGGATGCTTGTTCATCCTTTTTGACTCATTGGGTTGTAATATTAGTTGTCTCCTAATTGTTTTCTCTTATCAAGTTTGGATGACATGAATGAAATTCTATTAGAGGCATAAGATTTCTAGTTAAGTGCATGCACTTCTCGTTATCGGTCCATTCATGCATTTGGTAAAAGGGGGATTTTTTACAAGTGTAGGAATTAAACCCGAGCTGAATATGAACATAATTTGACACAATTTTGTGTGTCAAAAAATAAAATTTTATTAATTAGATATAGGTTAACTCTATTATATGTCACTCACAAAAGTACCAAATAATCTATCAATCTATAATAAAAAATAAGTCGGTTTTAATAAGTCCATTATATGGTCTCAAATTCATTCATTTGATCTTCAAAAAATTAATATTTTATTCCTTAATATTGTAGGAAGAATTTCACTCAAACCTCTTAAAGTTTGTCGCTTAATCACTTAGATTCTTTGACATTTAAAATATTGTACACAGACTTTTCAAGGTTTGTACGCACGTAAAACTTAACTCTGGCTGTAAATATATTCGTTAATAAATTACACTTAGATCCTCTTGAAGTTTGTAGGTATATAATACATAAACTCCCTTATGTTTAAAATATTCTATTAAAACCATAAAATACTCCAACCAAAATAGAATATTAAATATTTTAAATTTTACAATCAAAATTTATGTTATATTGTATCACTTATTGGTATAAAATTTAAATTAAAAATTTAATTTTTTCTTAAAAATCGTAATTATTTTACAATTACAATATCTATCGAATAAAATTAAAAAAATCAAACAAGGGATCTAAGTAATTCATAATATAATATGAATTTTATATCTAAAATTCATATTCTATTATGTTATTTATTGAAATAAAATCAAAAATAAAAATCTAGTTTTAAAAAAAAAATCAAAGTTAGTATATAATTATAATATCTATTAGAATGAAACTAAAAAATTAAACAAGGGGTTAAACTATAATGGACATAATATCTACTAATTTTAATTGGGGTAATTTGATATTTTAATTTGGCCATTTAAATGATAAAATTAAATTTTTATAGATAATATAATTGTATAATAATTATAATTTTTAAGAAAAATTTGTATTTTTATTTGTATTTTTTATTTTATTTTAATAAATGATATAATAAAATATAAATTTTAATTATAAAATTTAAAATATTTAATATTTTATCTTTAATTAAAATATTTTTATTCTAAGCATAATATTTTAAATTTAAAAAATTTAAGTAATATATATTTATAAATTTTAAGAAATTTGAGTGGAATTTATTAACCAATATATTTAGATAACAGCCGGATGTAATTCTCTCAATATTTTACCCTAAATTCCATCGCAACCAATTTTCTCTCTCACCCACACTAAATGTCAGAGGCCTATGTCTGATAGCCCCCCACACCTTCTCTCTCTCTCTCTCTCTCTCTCTCTCTCTCTGTGCTAAGCCATCTCCACCGACTCTACCGTCGCCCCGGCGACACCGCCCGCCACCTGCCTCCCAGGTGTCTCTCTCTCTCTCTCTGTTAATCTGCTGTGTATCTTACGCACCTGGCGCAATCTAATTGACCAAAGCAGATCGCAAAACCCAGAGTTGCAGCGCCTGCTCATCTTTGTACTGATCCCTCTTCTCTGTTCGTTGCTACACTCCGCGGCTCAAACACCAATTAGGTACTCTGATTTTTCTTCCCTAATTTGTTCTCTACTTCAAATATCATTCATTTTCTCTACCTTTCTCAATTCAGATCTATCTTTCCAATCTATCCATTCGTTCGATTTGAGAACTAGGGTATATCTATATATCTATATATATATATATATATTTGTAAATGTTTGTTGGGAGAACTTCAGTTGATGTTTAGTGTTTCAATTTATTACTCTGACCAAAGCAAGCTCGTATGCAACTATCCAATCTTCATAGCTTGATAGAACTCAAATCCGGCAAGTAGTGCACAGTAGACATGATTGTTTAGTTGGCAATAATACAATATAAGTGATGTCATTTGGAGAGACTCCTGAATTGGACATCTTATACAGAAGATTCTCTGCTTCCTTCACTCTACCATTCTGGTAAAGGCTATTGATTGCAACAGTGTATGTATATACATTTGGGAGACAATTCACTAGCTTCATAAGATCTAAAACGTTCAAGGAGTGGGTAGTATAGCCTTCTCGGCAAAGCCCATCAATCAATATGGTATAAGTTACCACAGAAGGAATTAGGCCGTACTTTATCATCTTTCCAAACACTGTATTTTGTTCATTCACCATAATTTTTTTGCTGAGAACATGAAGACATGAGTTGAATGCATGAGGTGTAGTCAAACACCTGTTCTTGACCATTCTCTCAAAAAGCATCAAGGCATTTGCAGTTTTACCTGTCTTGCAATATCCATCAATAAGACCTGTAAGTGCTACTTCATCTGAGAATATTCCCTTCTTTACCATCAATTAATGTAGTGTAAGTAAAACCATCAGGTTCAAGGCTAATGGAGTTCATTAAATTAAATACTCTGAAAGCCATATCAAGTTGGCCTGCCCTGCTAAACCCATCAACCAGAATATTGTAGGTTACTTCATCAGACCATAGCTTATTGTCGACTATCCTTCTCAAAAGTTCCATTGCTTTGTGAGGTTTATTGCCCTTCTATAAGCTCATTGAATGTACAGATATTGGGCTTGCAATTCCTCCTTTCCATCATGCCAAAAAGCTCAAAAGCAGAAACTACTTTTCCTTCTTTGCAGTAACCATTAATCAGTGCATTATAAGTTGTTGTGCCAAGAACCAATCCATCATCTAACATTTTTCTGAGCATTCCATTAGCCTCCCCAATCCTACCTTCTCTCCATTGCCTATCTATCAATACTGAATGTGTGAATATTTGGTTTACATCCCCTCTTGACCATCTCATCAAGCAGACCAAAAGCCTTATCTGGATCCTACATCACAAATAGCTTTAATCAGGACAGTGTAGGGATGAGTACTTGGGTGGCAACCCTTTTCATTCATCTCTTCCTTTGACACCACAACCATCCTCTTTGGACATTTTCTCAAACACTAAAAAGGCCTCATTGAGATCACCTAACTTGCAATTACCCAGCACCAAAGAGGTACATATATGAGTATCCAACAAAAACCCAAGTTTTAAAACTCTTGAAAAGAACATTTCAGCAGCTTGTGCAAACCCATTCTTGCATAAAACATTTATTACAGTCTAGTATGTTAATCAATAACACCAAGAGCAAAGCCATCATCTACCATTCTCCTATAAACCAAAAATGATGATAAATCCATATTCAACTTAGCTAAGTGCGCCAATAGAACGCTATAACAAGGGTAATTAAGCCGAAAACCAATCTTGTGCAGATCGTCAAGTGCACCCATCAACTTCAAAACATGATGTTCATGCATACAACACTCCTTAATTACTACAACAATGACTTTACTATCCCAAATAAATTACGAGATAACATTGGACTCGATAGATGAATTCTACTATCTAATTCGTAGCAGGATGTCGATTGCTTCCATACCCATTTGAAAATTGATGTATGAAATTGATATTGTCTATTTAGGAATTTATTGGGAGTTGCATTGTTAGTTGAATGAAATTGGAGTTCAAGGTATGTGAAAGTGTGTTTGTTTTTCATTCTAAGCCTTCTATACCTATCTCCACTAGCACATGTAATTGTATATTAAAATTTGGTAGACTTTGAAAGGGTTTTTTTTTTTTTTTGAGATACTTAAGTTCTATGATTTTAGAATGATGGTGGTGACATGTTAATGGTTTTGTGTAGGGGTGGTGGTGATAGGTTGGTGTTGTGGTGTTTTTGGGTATAAGGGTTGGGCGAGTTGATGCGTATGTTGAATTTTTAATGAATGTGTTAAAAAAAATTGAAGCATTGGTGATATGTGGCATGTTATTGGTTTGTGAATTTAGTCAATGGGTATTTGTACAGTGTGAATTTGAATATATATGATTTATATATTATAATTCTTTATTTTTATGAATGAGTATATAATTTGGATAACATTGACATGGCGTAACTTTTTAGGTGTAGTGATAAAACATATAATTGCTTACATAAATAGGAATTAGAGCATTATTAGATTTCTGGCTTTTGATTTATTCTTTTCGATGCCATGAAGAACTGGAGAACAAGATACTCTGGAATGTGCATTCACTGTTTTATTCTTACTCTAATCCTGTATATGTGTGTACTATTTTTTTTTTTGGTTATTTTTTACTTTGAATATCTAAAAGTTTTAATTAATTTCATTCGTTAAGTGTGATTGTGGTTATGTTTGACTCATCTGATAGGTGGTAATCACAAATGGTAATATTATTGCTCCATTGCTTAGTTTGATTAGTTCATCATTCAATTGAATGAATTCACAAGTCTTTGTTTCATTCACTACTTTTAAATCCTACTACTAGCTTATTCACATTTGTTAGTTCACCGTTCAATTGGGTTAATTTTGTGTTGGTTTGGTTAATTTTCTTAAATTTGATTGTTTTGGTTGTTTGAGTGAATCTTACCGTTTTGTGATTATATGTTTTTCAATAAGTCCATCTGACGGTTTTAAATAGACTCATTCAAATACCACTAACATCCTTCTCAAAATTAGGAAGGAACTTGAATTTTATCCCATACATATTTTCTTCCTAAATTCCATCACATCCAATCTTTTTTCTCACCATCTCTCATTGTCAAAAACTGCCACCTCCCTGCATGCCCTTCAAACCCTCTCTCTCTCTCTCTCTTCTCACGCAGTTACATTATTTCAAGTGAAACTATTGCCAATTAATTCTCGATCAATTGATGAGCTAATTGACGAGCCAATTGTAGGATGTGATCGGGAGATAACATTATGATGATAAATAGATTTCGGCCTACGAGGTATATGTAGAATTCTAATGCTTGCATCATGGTGTTTTGTATTAGTTTCTTTGATGTTGTACTAATTGGAAGGAGACTATTGCATTATTATGTAAAAATTGATTTGGGTGGAAAATAGGTCGTTTAATCTAAATAAAACAAGAATCAGTTCAACCCAATTGTTATTTGTGGTGTTATAGCCATTATTCATTGCTTTGTATTTGTTCTATGTTTTTTATGTACTGAGGCTTAAAAAAGGTCCTCTGTAAACTGTCTAGCAATATGTATAGGAAGTCCTTAATAAATTATTTGTGGTGATATGATTGTAACTTTGACTGGTTTGATATGAGTTTTGTTGTCTAGAAAACTTAGGTTGATTATTCTTCTAATAAGTGCTGATCTCTCAATAACCCGTGTATTTAGGCAGGAGTTATTGCTAACAAACACATACCATATACCATATACCCTGATCCTTCTTTCTCTTTCCCTCTCTTATCTCTCTCCTCTCTTATCTCTCCCCTTTTTCTCAATTGAGTGCTTTGTTGTTTTGCCTCAATGAAAATATGTCTTCATTTGTTTATCTTTTTTTCTCATTTGTTTGATATTGTTGTTATTTGGAATTTTGGTCCAAATGAAAACATTTTGTTGGAATATTGTTCTAATTTTATTCAAGTTAACATACAAGGGATCCCTATTGGGAGGACAATGGATTTGACACAATTGCATGTGTATATGAATTTGATAAGAAATTTAGAAGACATGTTGGAACCTGAAGACGAACTTTGTGGATCAACATAGAAATGGTAGGTTGTCTACATTGAGGACGATATGATGATGGGGGGTGTGATCCATGGCATATAAGTTCACATGACTAAGTCTATTTCAATTGCTTTCTTTTATCTTGCTTGCATTTAGCTTAAACTTGCACAGTATATGCCAAAGCCTTTCAAGTGGACTATTTGAATATTTTCTATAGTTGAACTTTTTCTAATTGATTCTTGAAATTGTTGAAGTTCTTTTGGATTTAAGTTTGATCGATTATATGCTGCAACAAGTTATACATGCGTATACTTTTGCTGCTATTTTTTATTTATTTTTTGGTTAGTGACATCTTACATAAAATATGAGGTGAATTTTGTGATGCTATATAAATTTTGATGTGTGTACTCAAAATGTTGATATTGTTGCACCTTAGATTAGCTTATTTTAAGTGACTTTTAAGTTGAATAGGATGTTTTTTTTTTTTTTTTTTGAAAAGATAAGTTTGAATAGGCACAGGAAAAAGAAGGTTTTGGGCGACTACCCTCCCCTTATCCCTGAAGGTAACATGACCGGAATAAAGAAATATTTCAACACACACATTTGTCAAATTTGATATTTTAAGGCAATTATTCAACAGATGGGTTTGCCCAGCCTATATAATGGACTTTCATTTTTGAGTCTGCTTTTAATTTTTTTTTTTACTTCCTTGAAATTAACCTAGGTTTGCGATTATTTGATTTTATTGAAAACAACTATTTGAGTTTTTACATGCTGGCAGTTGGAAAAATCGGTTTGTCAAGTTCGTCTTAACTTGGAACACAACGAAGAATTTGGAAAAATTAGAAGGTAATTTATGTTGAAATGTTCTATTGTGCATCGGTGGATTATTTCAACAATGTGTGAATTTGAATTTTGATTGCTATAATATGAAACTGTCCATATTACTGTAAATGTTACTCTAAAGTAACTTAGGTGTACGACTTGAGTTTTTGTGCAACGACCATCCGTTATAGTTGCTAATTTGAGAA
>CAUOFW020007051.1:0-22201 GCA_963454935.2 Ilex paraguariensis | reverse complement strand
AAGTTTATGTAGTATTCGATTGAAATATAACTGGACATTTGTAAGGCTTTTTTGGCTGCGACTGTTATCTCTAAGTCCTTGTCATCTTAGGGCTGAGGGGTGAGACAGGACACACACAGCGGTAGGGTATGAGGTTGACTCCGGAGCAAACCGCAAACTGAGTTACTTTTAAAAAAGTGTCATTATAAATAACGCGTTTGAGGGTGATAAACGTGAGTTGGGGGCAGTAGGTTGGACACCATGACAAGAACAAAAAAAGGACTTACCTTTTGCATCTTCAGAAAGAAAAAAATACAAGAAATTTATAGCAATTGATGTATCATAACAATAGAATTGATAAAGGGTGCCAATTGATAGTAGAATCTACTATCAATCTAATGACAAAAAACGATAAAGTCATCTAATAAAGTTACTAAATAAAATCTATGTAGCATTTGTCGTAAAAAAAAATAGCACATGACAATGAATAATTTCCACCTATTACATTGTCATTTTTTTTTCTTAGAAAAATCTAACTTATATGTCCTACAAATTATTTTTATGATATTTTTCATTGGATGTACACCCCGGTGACGGTACAATAAGGGCTTGTTTGATTGCCGTTATTATAAATGAATGTGAATTGGATAAAATAATATAATCTAATACAATACAGATGGATAAAATACAAGATTAAATTTGATATTAGAATAATATGTAATTTTATCTAGTGTTTGGTAATACAAAATATAAGCATTAGATAGTAATTATTTAATCCAATATGTTATTTTTGTTAGAGAATTATTTCATCGTATTAATGTTAAATTAACAAAAAATACCCTCAATCAATGTTTGTTACATTGATGACAACTTGATTTTATCACTTTGAGAGTTATAATAATAAATGTATCAAATATACGTAATTTGAATTAGATTATTATACCACATATTTTGGTGGTATTAAAAGACCTCTATAAAAAATATACAATAAGTATACAATTAATATACATTTTTAAAATTAATACGGTATCAAATTTATTTACTAAACAAAATATTAGATCCGATTAAATAAAAAATAATATAATTCAATATTTAATCTCCTCGAAACCTATGTGTGCACACACACTAGGACTTAGCCACCTGAATGATATGTTGGTTCTGGTATGGGTTCCTTGCTCCATCAAGCATTGACAGCAACATCTCAGAGCAGAACATGATTCTCATTGGCCACGTGCTCAACGAGATTTTCGATCTCGGGATTCAAAACTCTTCGTTGGTAGCGTGACAAAAATATTTAGAGGTTGCCGATTTCAAGTCATATTGTTCTCGTGTTGAATTATTTTGAATCATGAATTTTTGGATTGTGTTATTAGAATTTTTATCGTGCTCGTGTAAGTATTGTTGTTAAATAAAAAAGTTCAATATTATTTAAACTTAATTTATTGACATATTCACTATAACCCTTGACTTAACTATAGATCCTATAAAATATTAGAAGTTAATGTTAATCAATCGGTTACAATAAAATCACATTATTAGTTCAGTATTATTAGTTCAGTAAATAGTCACAATAGCATTACTCAAAAAAAAATATTTAATTCTAAAGCGACTCATATGATATTCTATAAAAAAAAATTATAAAATGCATTTTAAAAATAAGGGTGATAATCGAGCCGAGCTATTCGGGTTCGGCTTGTGTTCTAAACGAGAAGAGTTACTCGGGTTCGGCTCATGTTCTAAATGAGCCAAGGTTAGATAATTTTTTAGGTTCATTTATATGTAAAATAATTGAACAACTCGAGCTCGGCTAGGGTTCAAAATTTTTTTAGGCTCTGCTCGAGTTCAACTCATTTTCTAAATGAGCCGACATTGAACAATTTTTTAAACTCATTTAAAAAAAAGAGCTCAACAGGCTTGACTTGATGTTTAGCCATATTTATAATGCTAGTTAATCGTGATATTCATATCTTATATTTATCTTGATTTCGTTTTGTGTACTTGTGGATAGGTAAAATTGACAGCTCTACAAATAGATGTTTCTCGTCAGCTAGGGTAGTGGCAAAACATTATTGAGCAATTCACGTATCACTTGATGTGGACGACTTCTATTTTTCTGCCGACCACAATCTTGACCTCCGATCGAGCTACGAATACAAGTAGGTAGGTGGCTAGGTAGGGTAAGGGAGAGAGGCGGCTAGGTTGTCTTTTTAATCAATCTCTAGTCGCTTAGTGTCGCTATTGATGCTAGTTGTAAAGAGTCTTGGTGTCAAGTTAAGTTAAGGTATCATTTCACTCTCGTAACGGGAATGAGTGCACTGCAAGACTAGACAAATTGCTCCCCCACCTCACAGCAGTATCATCTGTCATTTTCTAAGACGTTTGGCTCCTCTTATTATTTGAAAATAATGGCTTCATTGTGGCTTTTGTATTCAACTTCAGTGTCAAATGGACTGTGATAAGGGTAGAATTTTGGGCATGGGCCGCCATCAAGACCGAAGCCCAAAACGCCATGAGAAACTGAAGGCAGAGTCCATTGGCCCAAAATAAAGCGCCTCTGATTAACCCATGACAAAAAGCTGGAAGGGCAAGGCCCAATGGGTATCCGAGGGGTAGCAGTCTAGCCTTGGCCCAATCAGGTGCTAGCTAAAGGGCAATTTGAGAAGGAGGAATCAGATCTTTGCCCCGAAGTCATCCTGCCATGCCACGCATCCAGATGACAGGGGGACCATCTCTGAAACCTGTGATAGCTACACCCTCCCGCACGCAGAAGATGGTGGAGCATAACGCCCCAGAGATCGTGGGCGTAGTGGCGCCAGCTAGACAAGACTTTTGCAGGACAAGGATAGGAGGTCCCCACGGGATCGATAAAAAGGTAGAAGAAACTGCTAAAAACTACAAAAAAGGCAATCCTATATATATATAGAACAGTGCCCTACAGGAAAGTGAGGCCCCAGAGAACACTTTTCAACCTTTTACACTCTGTAAGCAAAACACCAATCCTTGTCAAGGCCCAACGCCTGTATCCCAGCTGTATACATTGGAGGTTCAATACACAACATCAAGGAGCAAGTGACTCCATTACAGTGAACGTAACCTTGATCTATTGGTTAAGATGAACAACTTATCTTCTGTGTTTTCTCCTTTAATATATAATCCAACTTTCCAAATCAACCCACTCACCAGGCTTAATAACATCTCGTAAGTTGGTCTTGGGCTGTAATTTCCAAGACATCATCAGTTGGTGTTGTCTGTGGGAAATGGTATCATCGTTTTCCTACTTGAGTTTTTATTTATTTGATGGTTTCCACTCGAAACATGAGTAAAGCTCCCTCCAACCCTCAAGCCTACCAAAACTTACTAGAGAGTTTCCCAGTCCCTAAGGTAGATGTCGAGGACCATCCCCCAGAGGCGAACCTCCCCCTGCTCGATGAACTAGACACCTACTACCAAACTACAATGTAACTGATAAAGTAGAACCAGGAGCTGATGAAGTGGATACGAACACATCAACTCCCTTTTTTTCCACCAGCTTAACAAGAGCTCCCTCTACTCCCGACAGAACGCGACACCCTTCATCAGGAGTGCCAAGCCCCACCAAACAGAGTCACCGAGCTCCATGAGCGTAGTTACTTTGGAGAAAATCACCGGAGGAGGAACTCCGAAGAACAAGACGAAGATGAAGCCCATAGTTGGGCTAAAGCAGCCTTCTGGCATGACAGACCCCATCCCTCACTAGAGGCTGACAATCACATGTGGGAGCGAAAAGTCCGCGAGCTCCAGCGAGAGTTGGGCAACGTGAAAGAGGTGGTTAAGGGAAGGGCCCCCAACACCATGGACGCTTTACTCCAACAAATCGAGTCGTCATTCCCCCTCGAGGTCCTTCATTTTTCTCTACCCTAGAAGTTTCGGATGCCGTTGATAGAGGCGTTCAACGGGACCAAAGACCCGGTTGACCATTTGAATTCTTATAAGAATCAGATGGAACTCCAGGGGTATCCAGACCCGATTCGCTGCCGAGCTTTTGCCATCACCCTGAAAAGGGTCGGTAATAGCTTGGTTTAACAAGCTACAACCAACATCAATCTCCTCCTTCAGGGAACTATCAATACAATTTATGTCACACTTCATCGGAGCAAGGACATACAGGAAACCGTCATATCACCAATTGAACGTTAAACAGGGACCTAACGAATCCCTCAGAAGCTACGTGTAACGCTTCAATCAGGAGTCTCTGAAAGTGGAAAGTGTGGATGATAAGTTCGCACTAACCACCTTCATGTCAGGACTTGGAATATAATCCAAGGACCTCCTTTTCTCAATCGCCAAGAACCCACAGGCCACTATGGCCTAGGCGTTGGCAAAGGCTGAGAAATACATTAACGGCGAAGAGGCCCTCCGCCTGAAGCAGAGCTCAGCGACTGTAGAAAAAGACAAGAAGAAAAGGGACCGTAGTCCTAGGAAAGAGAAAAGGTGCGATCGGTCCCCAAAAAGAGACCGTTCCCTGAGAAGAGGGAGGGAGCCTTCTCCTAAAAGGAGAGGTAATGTTCGAGACCACCTGGGACCCCCTCCACAGGAGTTGCAGTCACGATATTCCCCAGCACGGCTCCCACC
The DNA here is from genome assembly GCA_963454935.2 of Ilex paraguariensis. Classification (NCBI taxonomy): domain Eukaryota; kingdom Viridiplantae; phylum Streptophyta; class Magnoliopsida; order Aquifoliales; family Aquifoliaceae; genus Ilex; species Ilex paraguariensis. The sequence continues at coordinate 17,611 of CAUOFW020007051.1, read as the reverse complement.
CCTCATCACCTCGATCGCTTAGGTTCTCCATGAGGTTCAGCACGAAAAGTTCATCCGATGGCCGCCTCGGATGAAGTCCGACCCCAGTAGGCGGGACGCCACCAAGTACTGTGAGTACCACAAAGACATAGGCCATAAGACAAACAACTGCATCCAGCTCAAGAAGGAGATTGAATACCTAATCCAAAGGGGACACCTATGCCACTACGTGGCAAGAGATGGAAGAGCTCAGGATAATCAAGGGTGGGAAGCCCGAGCTACCGCGACACCCCCTCAGCAGCACCAACAAGCTCTTGGCGAAATTTGGGTCATCTTGGGGGGATTTGCAGGAGGCGGTGAGTCTAGCTCAGCGAGGAAGGCGCATGCCAGAAGAGCCCGATCAGAAGACTTCATCAAAGTCCAAGCCGTCAGTAAGGCACCCCGTTGAAATGTGGAGATCACTTTTTCTGACGCAAAACTCGAAGGGTGCCAGCACTCACATGACAACCATTGGTCACAAAGGCAATCATTGCAAACAAAGCTGTACATTGAGTGCTCGTCAATAATGGGAGTTTGGCAGATATCATTTTTCTATCTGCCTTTGATCAGCTCAGCATAGAGAGGTCGAGGCTCGAGCCCGTGAAAACCCACCTCCTAGGTTTCTTGAGCGAAAGAGTCCTGTCAATCGGCTTTATCCAACTTGTGCTCACCATAGGAGGCCAGCCTTGTCAGGCTATAACCACCATCTATTTTCTGGTAGTTGACGCGCCCTCTATCTACAACGTCATGTTGGGAAGACCGTCCCTCAACGCCATCAAGGTGATAACCTCAGCTTACCATTTGGTAATGAAGTTCCCCATCGAGAACGGGGTTGGTGTGGTTAGAGAAGACCAGCGCCTAGCCAGGGAATGTTATGTAGCATCCATGAGACAAAAGGAGGTGGAATCAGTACAACTGGAAGACTTAGATATGAGGGACGAGCTAGAGACCCGACCAACCCCCACGGAACAGCTGGAACCAGTACGGATGGCCTAGGACCTGGAGCACGTAGTCTTCGTGGGTTCTATGCTACTCCCACCCATTAAGGAAAAGCTCATCGCATTTTTGAAAGCAAACGTTGATGCTTTCGTATGGAAACAAGAAGATGTGGAAGGGGTAGATCCCACGGTGATTGTGCACCACCTTAGCGTTGATCCTGACCGCAAGCTTATGCAGCAGAAAAGGAGGAGCTTCACACCGGATAGGCAGAAGGCGATCAACGAAGAAGTGGCTAAACTGTTACAAGCCAAAGCTATAAGGGAAGTTGACTACCCAACCTAGTTAGCCAATGTTGTTCTCGTAAAAAAGGTCCATGGGAAGTGGCGACTCTACATTAACTTTATGAACCTGAACTGAGCTTGCCCTAAGGATAGTTTCCCTTTATCATGGATCGACCTAATAGTCAACACTACAGCCGATCATGAGCTCCTCAGCTTTATGAACACCTTCTCAGGGTATAACCAAATCAGAATGGACCCGAGCGACCAAGAAAAAACCTCGTTCATGATGGAGCAAGGGACCTTTTGCTATCAGGTATGCCTTTCGGATTGAAGAACACCAGGGCCACCTACCAAAGGTTGGTCAACAGGATGTTTCAAGAAAAGCTTGGCTCAACCATGGAGGTGTACATAGACGACATGCTGGTGAAATCACTTCGAGCTAAGGCGCACATCCAACACCATCGGGAAGCATTTGATTTTATGCGACAATACAGAATGAAGTTGAACTTGGCAAAATGTGCCTTTGGAGTGTCAGCTGGAAAATTCCTAGGGTTCATAATCAACAGTCAGGGAATTGAGGCGAACCCTGAGAAAGTAAAGGCTGTTATCGAAATGAAACCCCCCACCAGCACTCGCGAAATACAACGCCTTACTGGAAGAATAGTTGAGCTCAACTGGTTCGTTTCGCGCTCTAGTGACAAATGCCACCCTTTTTTCAAGGTCTTAAAAGTCGCGTTCCAATGGGACGAAAAATGAGAAGAGACTTTCCAGGCCCTCAAAGCCTATCTAGCCTTGCCACCAGTGTTGGTCAGCCCTTGAGAAGGGGAGGTTCTGACACTCTACTTGGTCGTATCAGACTTCTCAGTTAGCGCCGCCCTTATAAAAGACAAAGAACGAGTCCAACAAATGATTTACTTTTTCTACAAAGCCCTTAGTGGAGCTGAGGAAAGATACCCAAAGATGGAGACGCTTGTTTTGGCCCACTTGGAAGAAGCCCGAAGACTAAGACCATATTTTCAAGTGCATACCATAGTGGTCCCAACGGACCAACTGATGATGTAGGTCCTGCACAAGCCCAAAGCTTCGGGACGATTGGTGAAATGGGCAATGGAACTTAGCGAGTTCGACATTAAGTTCAAACCTAGAACTGCAATCAAAGGACAAGTACTAGCGAATATCCTTGCTGAGTTCACCTCCCCAATGGAAGGAGACGAAGAGAATCGGGACAACATCTCCTATGTTCCGACCTAGAAATTATACGTAGACAGAGCATCAAATGCCCGAGGAAGCGGAGCTGGCCTCATCCTAACCTCGCCAGAGGGATATGACCTAGAATATGCATTGAGATTTAATTTTCAATCGTCCAACAACGAAGTTGAATACGAAGTCCTCATAGCTGGGCTAAACCTGGCCTTGTCAATTGAAGCATAGCAAATCGTAATCTATAGCGACTCACAGTTGGTGTTCAAGCAAGTTGAAGAGGAATATGCTGCTAAAGAGGAGAAGATGACACTCTATATGACAAAAGTATGCAGTTTGCTGCAATTTTATACGGTCTGAGCTGGTCCAGATATCACGAGAGGCCAACACCCGGGTAGGCGCTCTAGCCAATTTAGCCACCGCTACTGACCATGACCTATCGAGGCAAACACCCGTCGAGGTCCTAGCTCAGCCTAGCATATGGCTCGAGGAGAGCAAGTCGGCGAAAACCAAGCCATGGCAGTCGAAAAGAGCCCTTCATGGATGGATCCCATTATGTCTTTCCTACAAGGCGAGGTATTGCCGGACGACCCAAAGGAAGCTTCAAAGATGAGAGCCCGAGCGGCAAGATTCACACTAATCCAAGGTAACCTTTATAAAAGAGGACTTTTTGTTCCACTTATGAAATATGTGTCAGGTGTGGAAGCGGATTATATTTTGAGAAAAATTCATGAAGGTATGTGCGAAAACCATATTGGCGCAAAAACCTTGGCAAGTATGGCGTTGCGACAAGGCTACTTCTGGCCAACCATGGCCAAAGATGCTACAAAAATAGTAAAGAAATGTCAGGTCTACCAGGTCCACGGCAACCTGCCCCACTGTCCACCCGAGCAGCCCACCCCCATAATTAGCCCTTGGCCTTTTCAACAGTAGGGGTTGGACATCCTAGGGCCCCTACCAATCGGGGTTGGACAATGCAAATTCGTCGTAGTCATGGTGGATTATTTCTCCAAATGGGCAGAAGCCAAACCTCTAGCCAAGATTACAGCAGAAAAGGTCAAGAACTTCGTCTGGAAGTCTATAATTTGCCGTTTCGGTGTCCCCAGGGCCTTAGTTTCAGACAATGGGAAGCAGTTTGATAATTCGACATTCATAGGTTTCTGCGCCGAGATGGGAATCAAGAACTATTTCTTAGTGCCCACTCACCCGCAATCTAATGGGTAGGCTGAGGTGACCATTATGACAATCAAGTTGGCCCTGAAAACCTGGCTAGAGACGTCCAAATCTCAATGGGTGGACCACCTCCCAGCCGTGTTATGGGCCTACCGAACAACTGTTTGAATAACAACCGACAAAACCCCCTTTCAGACTAGCATATGGGGGACAGAGACAATGGCCGTCGTTGTGGTCGACGTGCCCACTATAAGAGCCAAACTCTTCGATCTATAGTAGAACGAGAGGTCCATACTGATAAATCTCGACCTCTTGGACGAGAGAAGGGATGACGCACTGCAATAGATATTCTCCTACCAGAGGAGCAGGACTAGATTCTATAACAAGTGAGTAAGGGGAAGGAATTTCAGACCAGGTGACTTGGTGCTAAAGAAATTGCTTTCAGCTTGGAAAGACCCAGTCCATGGAAAGCTCGGACCCAACTAGAAAGGGTCCTACATTGTAAAAAGGATAGTCCGACCTAGGAACTACGAATTACAAACTGAAGAAGGGAGGGACCTGCAACACTAGTGGAACGCAGGCCATTTGAAGTGTTACTACCAATGATACTCCTTGAAAGACTTTTGTAATGAAAAAGAAAACAATTGTAAAACCGTCCTTTGAGATTAATAAAATTTCCCAAGTCTTCGCGAAGGAGATAGTTGGCACTAAGCTCTGCCTGTAAGAGCTCGTATGCTCGGGATCAACAAGGCTTTTCAGCCCAAGAGCTCGTAAGCTCAAGAGCTCAAAAGCTCGGGATCAATAAGGCTTTTCAACCCAAGAGCTCGTAAGCTCAGAATCAACAAGGCTTTTCAGCTCAAGAGCTCGCAAGCTCGGGATCAACAAGGCTTTTCAGCCTAAAGAGCTCGTAAGCTAGGAATCAACAAAGTTTTTCAGTCTAAGAGCTTGTAAGCTCGAGATCAACCAGGCTTTTCAGCCCAAAGAGCTCGTAAGCTCGAAATCAACAAGGCTTTTTAGCCTAAAAGCTCGTAAGCTCGGGATCGACAAGACATTTCAGCCTAAGAGCTCATAAACTCGAGAGCAACCAGGTTTTTCAGCCTAAGTTTTAGAGAGCTCATAAGCTCAGAAAAGGCAGGCTTTTCAGCCTAAGAAGAACTCGTAAGCTCCAACCAGCATACTGACACGAAGCGTAGAAACACAAGGCCAATAACCAAAGACTGTTTCATTAAGAACAGGAAGGTTCACATTTCAATAGGTTGGTACACCAGCAAGTACAAAAAAAAATATTCAAGGCATAGAAGCAGCACCATTCGGGACATGGAATCAGCACCATCTGAGACTTAGAAGAAATACTGTCACAGACTTCCCCCTCTCTTCGGGTCCTCCCCTGCAATGCCCTTCAGCTTACGGTCTCCTTTCTACAGTTGTGCATTCTCCCCATTCAATCGGGTGTTATCTTCTTTCAGAATATATATATCTCTCTCTCTCCACCTCTGTCAGCTTTTTCTTAAGGGTTTCTACCTTAGCATCCCTCTCACCAGATGGGTCTACTTTCAGCTCGCTAGAAGGGACATCTGAACTAGAGAAAAAGGAAGGCGTGAGCTGGATCCGAGTAGAACTTCCCCCTATCCCATAACTAACAAGGTTTTGAGGGGTAACAAAGGCAAAGCCTTTAGCGGAGTTAAGTTGGGAATACCTACACAACACAATGCCAACAAAAATGGGGTTAGCACGATATCTACCAATGGAGTTTGGTTAACCAAGAATCGACAAGAAAAGTTTACCCCTCTCCCGAAAGCTTCCCCAAGAACGGACCCATACAAGACAGTTTCTCCCCGCAGCAGGCTTACATGAGTCCCCAGAAACGAAGAAAAAATGTTGGGTCCATCCATCAGGAAAAGAGGGAATGTCAGCAACCAACGAAGGATGAAAGTACCACTTAAAAGAGATAGAATTGAAGAAAAGAGAAAAGTCGAAGGACAGGTCAAGGAAATAGAAGAACTCAGAGACAATAGGGAATGTCTCAAAGCCCTGCATACGCCAGAAAATGAAGAAGCTAACCAAGGCAGCTCACCTCTTAGGAGAGAGCCTAGAGGGACACATGCCATAATGAGAGAGAACCCGAACAAAGTCTCGATGAAAGGGGAGCCGGAGGCCACATTCGAATGCCCCTTTGAAAAAGGCAACTTCCCTTGGAGCAGGCATGCTGCAGAGTTCATCGGGGGTAAGAGCCCTAACCCCTAGACCTTCGGGGAGATCATACTGACTCTTAATGGTATCAACGCCCGCAGTAGTAAGCAAAGATGGAAGTAGGAAGATGGAGTATCACTCGCCCTTTAAAGACTCTCAAGCACACTGCTTGAAAAGCAGAGAAGGAGCCATTAAGCCAAGAGATCGAGAGGCTAAGCGCCGAATGGAATCGAGGAATCTAAGAAGAGAGATCTTTGAAAAATAGTGGGATGCAGAGACTCAAAATACCTGAGAATATATAGCCCTGGAGGAAGACTGTTGGAATCCCGTAGCAATAAATGAGGGTACAAGACTTGAAAAGGTTATTGAGCCACCTAAAGGCCCACTTAAATGAACAGCCACTTCGCACAAACATATGCCAGCTATATTGCCCGAAAAACATAAGTGGTGCGCATGGTTAGACAAACAAGCAACCCAAAGGACTATACTACTCCAACCAGGCCAAGGCCTCCTTGGAGTAAAGGCGGGCAAGGGAGTACAACATCACCATCAATTCAAACATACCAAGAAAACACTTCAAAAAGACAAGTTCCATTACAAAAGAAAATGTTTACAGGTGTTGCAAAAAAAAGAAAAAAAAGAAAAAGGGGCAAGCAGCAGGAAGACAAGAATGAACAAAGAGATAATGAGTCTGGTCTTTTAAGACTAGCCAGAGGGAGAAGCAGCAGGAGCCCCACCACTAGGGCAAATATCAAAATGTGGTTGAAACTGCTCAAGATCTAGGCCAGGGGATTTCTCAATTGCCTGGTCGACAAAATTGAAAAACCCATCTACAATGGCCCTGGCCACCTCCACCCTGGCTCCCTCGATCTCTTTTCGCTGATTTTCAACTAGTTGGCGCTCAACAGCCAGAGATCTGTTTAGTTCAGCAATAACAACTTGGGACTCTTTCAACTGTTTCGACAGTAAAGTTCGAGAGATAGAAGAATCCAGAAGGTCCTCCATCCGAGCATCACAATCTTCCCTGGCGCAAGCTAGCTCATCCCGGAGGGACACTTCAGAGGAAGTACTGGTAATCAGTTGCCGGAAGGTCTAAGCCCGCTGAGTAAGGACCTGCTCCAACTTTCTCTCAGTGGCCAAACGCCAGCTCAAAAGATCTGAGTTTCACTGACAAGCCTCTTGGAGCTCGGCTGCCTTTCGCTGAACGTCGCTCCTCGTAATGAAAACCTCCCTCCTAAGTGCACAAACATGCATCGTCGCCTGTAAACAAGGAAAAGAGTCACAACGTTGCAAACCTAAAGACAGGTTGGAATACAAGGAAAGACAACACTTGCCTCAAGAAGGGCATGAAGTGCTTCCCGGCTTCGGGTCTGGAACGGGAGTTCCACAGAATGCCTCAGGTTGCCCTGGAGAATCTGTTCCATCAGCGCCCGACTGCTCAGGCCCACGTTTCTTAGCAAGCTCCCCTCAAGGTCAATGTTCGAGGAAGATGGGGTTCGCCCCAAGCTGGAACCAACCATTCTTGCCTAAGAAGAGCCGAGCCGAACTGGTCCTACCAATGGACTGCCCACGACGGTCCCAATTGTGGCAGCAGACGCAGGCTCGGGCCTCGTAACTCCCACAGCTTGAGCAGGCAGGAAGCTTGAAGCTGGCAAAGATGCTGAAACATCATCACCAACATCAGGAGCCCCAAGACTGGTGCCAACACCCGATGGGGGGACCGAGCTGATGTCCCCCAACCTAGGCCTTTTTGCCGCAGGTTCTGAACTTTTGGCTCTCCTCCTTCGACCCACTTGTTCCGATATCGTAGTCTGTTGTGTAACCAGGTATGAAGGAACTACACAAGCAAAACACAGAAGGGGATAAGTTTCCAAACAAAAGTGGGAACAAGGCAATTTAGGCGGAATGTTGAATACTCATGACCACTTGGCAACAAAGCCAGCTCAGGGTGCATCAACTCAGCATATGAGAATGGCAGGCGAGCGCAGGCCTGATTAACCCGAGTCAGTTCTGTGGCCGAATTGAGTCCAAATCGAAGTCAGGATAAGCATTGTCAACTTGGTCAAAATAGTTCAGGAATCCATTCACAAAGGCTGAAGTGCTTTCCTTCAGAAGATCAGATACTCTAGCTTTTAAGGACGCCAACTTGATGTCTTTGGCTTTGAGCTCGGCTTCTCGTTTCTTCACTTGGGTGTCTGAGAGCTTTATGAAGTCCTGGTGGCGGGCATCTAGTTTGTCATTGATCCTCTTCAACTCAGCGGCCTCGCTCGCTAGAATCTTCACTTTTCCCTCAGCGTTATCCTTGCTAACCGTCATGGTGTCAAGGGCCTCTTTGGCCTTCTAAAGATCCTGTTCATGGTGAAAATCCAGCATCTTTACGCAGGCAAGCGACTAGGAGAGATAGGTCTGCACATGAAATAGATAGGTCAGCATATGAAATAGATAGGTCAGCACATGAAACAGACAAGGAATTCAAGAACAACTGAAAAAAAGACATGAGTAACAGTGAGAGACACCTCAGCTAAGCCTTGGATGGTATGCTGAACCTTCCTCTTGAAGGGAACCTGCATAGCCTCCCTAGGATCCAACGTGGAGATTAGCTCGGACAAGGTAGTCACTGCGGCCTCAGGATCACTAAGGAAACTGCTCCTCTGCACCTTGGATTTTGGAGGGACGGGCTCCCCCTTATCGCCCTTTTGAGGAACCGCCTTTCTGGGAGGATGGGTAGCCTCAATCCCGAGCTTGTCCACTACGGTCCCTTCCGAGCGGATATGGCCCTTGGAAACTTTGGGAAGAGATGTGGGCACAACAGCATCCACATGAGAAGGAGGGTCCTCAGGCGTCTGCTCTAAGGAAGTCTGCGTCGACCCAAAAATTGATGCCTCCTTGGAAGGCGGCCGTGACCCCTTCACCAGTTTCCTCATCTTCCTTGACTGCTCAGTATCAAAAAACATCGACATGATCAGGTCTTGATCCATGGAGTCAGACTGGGGGAGCAGATGATAATGCAATCTCAAGGGCTTGATCAACGAAGGGCCCTAGCTCTTATGTGGCAAGATTCTAGTTAGTCACCAAGTCGAAGAATGATCACAACCCTAGAGCTTCAGCCCTGGCGACTCGAGCAGTCTCTTCCTCATTGAGTGTTGGACAGAAATATGCAAATTAGGTCAGATGGTTAATTTATATAGCAGATAAGAATAAAAAAGGAACTCACAACCGGTAAGTTTGCCTTACGCGTATTCCTTGGACCCCCCCAAACTCGGAGGATACGAGGAACGTCGCTAGGCTCCCCCGATAACTCCCAGAAGTCTCCCCTAACGAAGAAAAACTTTGATTTTCAACCCTTATTATAAAAAGGTAGCCCAAAAATCAGAGACTTCACCTTTACCCTTTTGGCAAAGTACAAGAAACCCAGCGAAGGAGAAGACTTTAGCTGGAAGAGGGAAGCGAACTCTCAAATGAAGGGAGAAGAGTCGTTTCCGCTCTTGAACCAATGGACAAGGAAACCAACTAAAAGGCCCCAACAGTTGGGAAATTTAGGCCGGACAAACATTATAGAAACCAAAGACATTTCAGATAAAAAGATGAACGGGGAATCGAAGACCAACCTGGAACGCTGATTCGAAGAAATAGGTCAGCCCAGTAAGAGAAGAACTGCACCTCTCGTGTTCCTTAGGCGAATACAATTCCACGAAGTCAGAAAAATGATACTCCCTCCTCAGTTCCTCTAAATCGTCATCATCAAGGCAACTAGAGGTCTCCTCGGCACAACATGTCAGGTTGGATTGATCTCGACGGGTTTTTCCCCTAGAAATGGAGGGTTTTTCCCCTAGAAATGTGACTAAAAAAATATTGTGGTAGCACTAGAAGTACAATTAAAACTTGATTTTTAGTGGCAATGATTAAAATCACCGCTAAAACGACTTATTGTTATGCTCAAGGCCAGCCCAACAGTGTAACCAAAAAAGCAAAGGCTTTAGGTCCCAACTACAAAGAGGGCCCCATATTTCTTAATATATAGTGTAATTCAATCCAAAATTTTAAATACATGACATTATAAACTCCATAAAAACCCCCAATAAAGTGTACACCCAACAACTAAATTTCAGATTCAACAGTTAGGCCCAAAAATACTATCCACACATTTTGTTGCAACGGTCAAAACTCAGTGCAATAAAACAAAAACAGTAAAAGTAAACCTCTCCCCTCTCTCTCTCTCTCACACACACACACACATTCTCTCACATCTCCAATTAAACACAAACAAAACTCCATCTCTTTCACACACACACAACTTTTCATTTTAAATCATATACCCAATCAAACACACATAATATAACTCACTTAATTTTGCAAACTTTGATCAAAAAATAACTAAAATATCAAATTTTAATTTTACAAATAACCATGAAAAATCAATCTATATTGTTTTTATATTTTTTGTAATTTTAAGCTCATGTTATATTCTGTAATTATAGAACATAATGTTGCTACGTGTCAAGCATTCATCGAAATGACCTTAAACAGAGAAATTCGTCAATTATGACATTTTTGTTAAATATTAGACATTTATCAACCATTGAATTAAGTGGACGATCCTAGAGAAGAATGGAATCAGGAAGGTACATCATCCAAAGATATATGATGACTCACCCAGCGATTCCTCACAAAGGTTATTCCAAAGAACTTGTGTGAGCTTCACCTACATTTAAGCCCAATGCGGTCGAACATTTGGATGCCGATCTATCCTTGCGATCACAACACCATGAACATGCATTGAGTCAACCTATTATTATTCATGATCAAAATGGACATTTTTTTGTTGGGTAAATAATATCAAAATGGACATGTTGTCCAACAACAAAGGTAAAGAGATGCAAGATGTCATTATGCAATTAGCAGGGAGTTGTATAAAAATATTAAAGCATGAACATGATTTGCATGACAAAAATACTTGATATGGAGTAATTAAGTATACAAATAGAATTAAAAGCAAAAGAACATCGGAGAGCTTGTCAGATAGGTATCTAGCTTAACCAAGGTCCTCGGTTTGAGACTTGAGAATGCAACTGCGTTGAATACTCTGTAGAGAGAGCTTTGTCACCTTTGTGGTCCTGCCCAGCTCAAATTCGGATTAATCAGAGCCCGTTGTGGCTACCGAATACCAGATGGTCTAGACCAAAAAAAAGATAGGTATCCACATGTAAACCGCAAAAAAAAAGAAGAAAAACCCGTAGTATTCACTGCCAAATAACCTTTGAGTTTCACAATAGAGATATGATAGAGTCAGAAAACAATACATCAATATTTTGGAACGATGTAATAGAATTCAAAGAGATCCATCAATATATATATATATATATATATATAGATATATATATATATCCAAAAATATCCAAATAGACCTAGGTATCCATAGATCTCTCCAGATCCTATCATTTCACTACTTACATTTTGATGGATTCTTTCTGATCCTATTATATCTTTAATAAGAGAACATTAATTTTCACACACTATTATCTCAATTTCTTTCTCTCTCTCTCTCCCTCTCTCTCTCTCTCTTCTCTTTCTTCTTTTTTCCTCTAAATTTATAACCTAATACTTAGGGGTTGTTTGTTTTCTGTTTTTGTCTCGTGTTTTGTGCTTTTGTTTTGAATTTTTTAAAAAATGAAAACAAAAATATTTTTGTGTACTATTTTTGGTTTTGTTTTGTTTTCGTTGTATTGGAGACAAAGGCAAAAAAATGGGAACAAAAATTTTTTATTCCAGGAAACAAGCGAAACAAAAAACACGTGGTTTTGGTTTAAATGATGTCTCACCTTCGAGTCTTGTTAGCCACAAAATCCCACTTCATATGAGAGAGTATAAATATGAGATATTTTTTTCATTTTTCTTTTTCACAGATCACTCACTTCGCACTCCTCAGCCACTCTCTCAAAGGTAAGCAACGACTCACTCATCGTCTCTCTCTTAGTACATCTCTCCTCTCGGAGCTTTCTCAACCATTCTCTCTCTCTTCCAATCACAGATCGACAGACGAAGAAAAAGTGTTGATTTGGCTCACACGAAGAAGTCCCACAGTCGAAGACGAAGAAGGTAAGTAACCCTTTTAGTTGTATAGATATATGTATATATATACATAGATCTGTATATAAATGCATAGATCTACATTTAGATCTGTACAAATGTAGACCTGTACATTTGTATTTGTATAGATATATGTATATACATACATAGATCTACATAAAAATCCCTAATCATATTTTTTTTTATCTGTATATTTTTTATCTGTATTTTTTATCTATGCATAGATCTATATAGATTTGTATTCTTTTTATCTGATTTGGATTTAGAATTTTGCGTAGAAAACATATGATTGAATCTCTATTGTTTTTTTTTTGGGTTATTTGATTTGGTGTTCATGTGGATTCTCATTCATGAATTTCGTAGATTTAAACAAGACTTGTACTTTTTGCTTTGAAATTGGAATGAATGAGCTCTGATTTGTCTTAATGAATCCTGTTTGCAATTTGATCATTGGAAATATGCTTGTAATTATCCTACTTCTTGAGTATTTGTCGTAGACAACTTCTTTCTCAACACCTTAATCCCCCGAAGATCTTGCATTAGTAGGAGCATTGTAGCATCCCTACTTGACTCCTAACTTTTATTGGGTTCATTGGTTCTTAGAATAGATCATTTGTATTAGCATGCACTCTCAGCTCATACATGCCTTCAATTCAGCACTTCTTAATGCATAGGCTCAGCTTATCTCAGCGCCTCCTAGCTCACTACAGCGGCTGATCAGCTGGTTCACTATGCAACTGGAATTTTGCTGCTGCTAGACTGTTCACATCACTGTTCACGTGACTGTTTAGCACACTAGTTCCAGCTATGAAGTTGGTTTTAGCTAAATTATCTTTCAGCTAGATTCAAACAAGCTGCATTGGATATAAGCATTTTAGGAAATTATTTCCATGTAAAATCATGCATTAGAATTTTTAATTCTTTGTTGCATTGTAATTAGATTGCATCGAGGGTAAGGTATATACGTTCCCCCTAGTTAGGTGTAATTTAATTTTTTATCAATAAAATTTTCTCACACCGTCGAGGTTCTCCTCGGAAAAAAAAAATGCTTATTGCCCATTACGGCTCATACGTGACCACCTTAACATACAATGTCACAATTATGTTTATTTATTCATGAACAACTAATCGTGTTAATCCCTTAAGTGGTTTAGAAACAATTCTAGGTATAACAGATAGTGATGGAACAAAACAAAAAAAATACATGCCAAAACAAAAGATGAGCCAAACCACAAAAATATGCTTGTATGAGAAACATAATTCACTCTCTCTAAAATAGAGAATGATACCAAACTAGTACTAAAATCCACAAAATCCAATCAAATAAATCCATAAAACTTATAGGAATAATGAAAAAGTAAAACAAAGCAAGCCAAATACAAGAATAGAGTAAATAGAGAACATATCTATACACATGCGTACCCGTATAAAAAATCTCGTAATTGGAAGACCTATGATAAACGATGAAAAATAGCCGTTACAACCCAATATCCACATCAATCTCAACTAATAATGATATTAGAAAATATATGTTAAAAAATTGTTACTCCCTATGCCTACAACAAAAAAAAGCCAAATGCCAATTTAGAACCGCAATCAGAAAGTATATCAAACCCATATGAAACAAAAATAAAAATAAAAAATGAAAAGAAATCCATGTCAAGAAACCAAAAGAAATCAAGAATACCAATTTTTTTTTTCTTCAAAGCCACCCAGTGGATGGAGGATTTGATAGGACCCCTACCTATATATATAACTAAAAGGAAAAATGTACAAGGGAGGAGGACATAGAGCCAAGCCTCCAGGAGTGGAAGAAAGTAAAAGCAAAAGCAAGGTGGTGACTCACCACCCAAAGCATGAAAAATAAATAAATAGAATGTAGGGAATCCCCATGAAACAAAATAACAGAAAACATCAATTAAAATAAAAACTCAACGACAAACGTGAGGAGTCTGTCGAGTGTCCAAGGCGAGGATGCCAGCAATCCTAGAAGGAAGGGATGACGAATCAGTGAATTGCTAATTGAGCTGCTGAGAGCAAGCCCAATAAGCCATGAAGTCTGCAGCTTGATTCGCCTCCCATAGGACATGGCAGATGCAAGCTGAGAGAGAAGCACACAGAAGCTGAATCCGAGCAAACAGGTAAGAATAAACCCAACACCCAGTGCCCTGAGAAGAAACCCAAGAAACCACTGTAGCTGAATTTGACTCCACTACCAACTCTGAAGCTCCCAAATCTACTGTCAACTCCAACGCAGCACAAACAGCCTGCAACTCCACATACATAATAGGATGATCCCCCAGAAACAAGCCAAAAGCCCTAAGTACCCGACCCTGGTGGTCCCGAATAACACCCCCTACCGCAGGTAGCCCCGGATTGCCTTTAGAACAGCCGTCAACGCTGATTTTCAAACAACCTACTACAGGACGAGTCCAAGCAACCAAGCGAAGAGGTCGAGGTCGAGGAACCAAGACCCTAAGAGAACCTACAAACTCAATTGACTCATCCCGACGCAACTGACTCGGAGCAAACCCAAAAGCAAGCCCAAGCAACTGCATATCGGTCATAACCCTCTGAATCACAACGAGCACCTAAAAGGCCTGGCCATCGAACCTATAAGCATTACGTGCCTTCCATAAGTGCCACAAAATGAAGCATGGTAACAAAACCCGCACGTGATCTACAGAAGGAGCACAACGCCGCCATTGAAGCATCAAAGTATAAGGAGACTGAAATAGCCAACATCTAATCCCAAACATATGATAAAAATAACCCCACACCTGAACTGCAAGCGGACAATCCAGAAAAAGATGCCTAAGAGTCTCAACAGCTCTACCACATACACTCCGGAATACTACATGGAAACCCCATCTCTCTAAGCCATCATCTGTGGCCAGAAAATCAGGAAACAACCGCCACATAAAGAAGGAGATCTGAGTCGAAATATGTCTCTGCCAGACACAAGAAAACCCAACCCGAACTGGAGCCACACCCCAAATATTAGCCCAAGCAGTCCTCAATGAAAAATCCCCATCCAAAGACAACCTCCACCTCTTTTGATCAACCCCTTGCTCTAGAATCGGAATCTGCACAATCTGCTCAACAACTGAAAAAGGTAAAACCCCCAACAATCGACCTCTGTCCCACTGCCGACCCGCCCAGTAAGCGAAAACAGGAACCCCAAAAGCTGCCCCTGGATACAGTAAAGCCAATGGGTAATCCCCCAACCAACAATCATACCAGAAGCTGATCTCACCAGATCGTAGTAACCATCTGATCCTCGGCTTAGCCACGGATCGAATCCCACACAACTGCCTCCAAAAAGATGAAGCTGGGTAACGAAACTCAATTAGCCCAGGATGGGTGGACCTACAATACTTGGCCCTCATAAAAGTGGACCAAAGTGATTGTTGAGCACGAAAACTCCACCAGAGCTTCACCTCACAAGCCTCGGCTAAGTCAGAAAAAGAATGCACCCCTAAGAACATACCTCAATCCAGTGACACCATTGAATCCTCCAATTAGTAGCTGTATCACCCCACAAGAAACTAGTGAACAACCTCTCTAACTGGTGAATAACATCTGTAGGAGGCCTCAGCACGTGAAACAAGTGAATAGGCATTGACGCGAGCACATGACGAATCAGAGTGAGCTTACCTCCAAAGGAGAGCAAGCGATTCGCCCATCCAAAAATTCGCTCGCGCATCTTCCGAATCATCTCATCAAAGTACGAGATCTGGAGATGATCCAAGTAGATAGGGCATCCCAGATAAATAAATGGAAGGTCACGCTTCTGAAAACCAATGGTCTACCTTGCAATCACCTCTCTAGAATGCGAGGCACGCGAACTGATGTAGAAACTGCTCTTGGCCTGACTAACTAACTAACCAGAGGCAGCCTCATAGTGATGAAGAAAACCCATAACTCGCTGCAAGCTCAACCGGCACCCATTACCAAAAATAATAATGTCATCAACAAAAGCCAAATGGGAAACCAAAACCCCAACTCTAGTACTATAAGCCTCCCTCGAAAACCGAGCATACAAAGAGTCCAAGCCTCGAGACAGATACTCTACAACAATGATGAATAAACAAGGCGAAAGGCGGTCACCCTGCCGCAATCCCCTGCGACTGGAAAAAGCCCTGACTGACCTCATTCACCATCACAGAAAATCACAGCCCTCAGATAGCCCGCCGAACCAAAGAAATACAGCCCTCAAAGAACCCAAAAGCCCGCAACATCGGGATAATGAATGTCCAAGACATTCTGTCATATGCCTTAGCCATATCTAGCTTCAGCACCACGTTCCCACCCCTGGAACCTCTCCCCAAATCATGAACCAACTCCTGAACCAAAAGTACACTGTCCTGCAACACTCGACCCGCACAAACCTATTCCGTGTCAGTGATATGATACGCGACAACAAGGACGACAGACAAGAAACGAGGATCTTCGTCAACACCTTGTTGCTCACATTACATAAACTGATCGGTCAAAAATCTTCCCAAGTAAAAGGTGACTCCTTATTGGAATAAAGTACTACCAACGTACTCATAAATCCTCGAGGCATAGGAGAACCCGGAAGTAATCCTGAACTACAGCTAGCAAATCTGCTCCCACAATATCCCAGAAAATTGATAAAAATGACTGCAAAACCCATCCGGACCCGGTGCACTATCTGAATCAATAGAGAACACGACCTGTCTCACCTCCTTCAACGTCGGCATAACACACAACCCAACATCATTTGCATCAATCACAATAGTTGGAATAGCCAAAAAATCTGCAATCTCAACTTGACCATCTCCCATAGAGAACAATCCCTGAAAAAAGGAAATTGTTGAAGCACCAATAGCCCTAGGCTTAGTAATCCACTCTGCATCATCACTCTGGATCTGATGGATTGAAAGAACATGTTGCTTCTTTCTCATTGAAGCATGAAAGAAGCGGGTGTTCGAATCCCCCCCCCCCACGAAGCTAGTGAACACAGGACTGCTGTCTCATAAAGGACTCCTCACACTGTAAAGTCTGCTGCAACTCAGTTCTGGCCTGATGAAGGGCAACTCGATTTGAAGGAGACCCTAACTGATCATGTACCACCTCTCTTCTACTAATCTCGGCCTCGGCCTCCTGAACTCGTTGAAACATATTGCTGAACACTTCCTTGTTCCAAAGTTTCAGGGTTTGTTTCAACCAAATAAGCTTCGATTGAAACGTATACATCCCCGAAGCAAATACATGAAGGGTCCAGCTCTACTGCACAACCTCTAGAAAATCTCTGTGAGTGGTCCAAGGGTGAAGAAACTTGAACCGACTCGGCCCTCTACTCTGACGCTGATCTCCAGAAATCAGTAGTGGTGAATGATCTGAACAAGTCCGGTTCAGGTGAGTCATCCGAAATACAGAAAAATAAGAACTCCATTGAGCATTCACTACTATTCTATCCAATCTCCCCAAGTACATCCATTCGTCCATGTGAACGGAGTACCCTCACACCCCAAAATCCTCCAAACCACTGGACATCAAAGCTAGGAAAAAAGCATCAATAATAGACTGAGACTGTGTATGACCCCCCCGGATCTCAGAATGGAACTCAACAATGTTGAAATCCCCACCAACCATCCACGAACCATCATGAATGCTCCCAATTGTGTCAAAGAATCCACAAAACCTTTCCAACAAAAACTACGCAACTGGCATACACAAAAAAAAAACAAAAACTG
>CAUOFW020007050.1:0-22203 GCA_963454935.2 Ilex paraguariensis | reverse complement strand
AAAAAGTTTTGCTAAACAATTCTTGCCTCCACCTTTTCCTATTAAGTTGAGGTCTAGGTGATCAAGCCCAGTTATTGTTAAACAAGTGTTTTCTCATGGGGATGTTGAGATAGAGAACCCCAAGAATGGCAATATTTTTACGATAAATGGTCAACATTTAAAGTCTTTATTAGAAGGGTTCATGGCTAATGTGGAATCCATAGAGTTGGTGGATCCACAATACATTGAGTAGAATGCATGCTACTTGTTGTATTGTAAGGTAGCTTAATTAATTTTGGTTTTGTAAGTATTGTTTTTCTTTTAGGAGTTTTAAAGATGTACCAAGTATTCCTATTCCCTAAATCTTGATCTAATTTTTTTAAAACATTCTTGTGTGATTTTACATTGAGGACAACCTAGGATTTAGGTTGGGGGATGTGGAATAGATTGTTATGACAATCTCTTTGCATTTTTAATTATAGCTAAAGTTGTGCTTTTTAATTAATTTAATTGTTTTGTGCTAATTGTTAATTGTCAATTTTATTTGGGATCAAACTAGATACCTCAAGTCATAGCAAAATTTTCAACTTTTCAAATTTCTTTGAAAAAGAAAAATCCTTTACTTTGATGTTCGGGTCCCAAAAATTTAGTCAAACCAGAGAGTTGGAACCGTCCAGACGCCTCTTCTGCGTCTTGACTCAACTTTTTCAAAAAAATTCCAAAGACTACCGAGACGATACCGATACCCGTTACGGAAAAATCCCGAGTCACTCATGAATTTGTAACGTATCGACCCAACTCGGTACAAATCAGGCGAATCACCAATTCTTATCCGATTCAAGTCGATTCGAACCGATACGTTCCAAGTCGTTCCATAAAAATTATAGAACCCAACACAATAAAGAATATGCCAAAAATAAAAAACAAAGGAGATGTAATAGAAGATGACCCACAATTTACAAAGACTCAACTTGCATGCAAAATCCAAAAAACTGTGGATTGATAAGAAATAAAGAAGATCAGACTTTCAAAAGAATCAAAACCCACATGATTTCTCTATAATCAACAGATTTCACATGTAATTTAATACCTAATTTCTTCTTTTTTATCACAGAAGCTAGCTCTAGCATCGCAGACGAGTCTAAGACTCAGATCCCTCCCAATGAACCTCAATCTCTTTCTCTAGCCCTCAGAGATCAAGTCGACCCTCCAAACCCATTTTCTTTGTGCGCTCTCTCTCTCTCTCTATATATATATATATATCATTGGCGTTTGAGGAATGAGGACTTTAAAATTTTTATTTGATCCCTTAGAAGACCCAAAATTTTATTTGCCCCTTTTTTTTTTTGTTTTACCAATCTTTTTTCCTATTTCTCTGTAACTCTCTCTCTCTAATTACCACATAATCTAATTAGAATTTAAAACTTAACTTATTAAGTTTTCTTTTTAATATGTAATAGAGGATTTAATAATTAAATGTACATAATAGAGAAAATACATATAATTTCAAGTTAGATATAAATTAAATAATTAAACGGACAATTTTTTAATAATTAGATTTACATTTTTAAAAAGTTGACTAACTATACACACACACACACACACACACACATTGAACATAGATGATCACAAAAAAATTTTGGTAACACCCTTATTATTCCTTCTTGTAATGACTAATATGTTAAATAATGTTTTTTGGGGGTATAATGCATGGATGATGATGTTACATTTATTATATTTTTTCCTGATTTTGTCATATATTTTTTAGCCTTTTATATAGCGTTTTGAGCGTATCGACTCATACCGCGCCGCAACCAATACATCTTAGTGGCCCCCGAAGTCGAGTGCTAATACCACGACCTTGAACCATACCATCCGGACGTCATTTTTCTGTCCTTATGCAAGCCTATTGTTGGGAAACCCGAAAGTCGAGACCATCCAGATGCTACTTTTTCCGTCCAGACGTGCCTCTTCAATTCAATCAAATGTCAGAGCTTGGGGAGACATGACATTTTAGGAACCCTCACTGCGTTGATAGTTGCGTCCAAACACAGCACTATTGTCCGAACGCGCCCACTTTTTTATAAAAGAGGACAGTCGTCTTCCAAGTCTGCAAAAACTCAAAAAACAAAAATTCTCCTCTCATCTATTCTCTCTAAAAACTCTATTATAATCACCCAAATCATCTTTAAACCTCCTGATCTACCTCCTAAACACCTTTGTGAAAGGATTCAACTAAGATTTTCCAACTTTCCGAGGCTTCGTTTACCCACTTTTAAGTTTGCACAATGCCACCAAAGAGGACTGTTGGTCAAAGGGAAACAGGGGGTGAGTCTATTGCTTAAGTTGCAAGAGTGCAAGAACCGAGAGTAGAAGTTGATGATAAAGGGTCTTTCCTTCGTTTGAAAAAAGTGAAAGGTGCACTCTATATTTGAAAAATAGACTTATTGTTTTGTTATGGAGAGGTTTGTACTTGTGAGGATTTTGTGGGATATGGTATTGATCAGATCACTGAGAGTAGGGGTTGGTGATTCCAAAAAGTTTAGCACCTTTGTGAGGGGAAAGAGTGTTGCAGTGGATTCAAGGGTTATTTTCTAGGTGGCGGGTATAAACATGGTTTCTAGGCCACAATTCATTCTTACTACTATCATGGAGGTGCCGGATGTTACGAGGGAGTTGATAGGGATCCAAATTTTGTTTGAAGACAAAAGGCCAAGATGTTGAATCAAGGCAAATTGACTGACAAATATAAAATTTTGAATTGGATATATGTGGCCATTTATTGCTTTTGAGTAGGAAAAACCACGTTTATCCGCGAAGTTGTTGTATGCATTGGGGACGAGTCAAACTATGTGCTTGTCCACAATGATTATTTTTGAGATGCAGAGAGTATTACTGGAGAATACGAAGAATACATCTTTGCCATTTGGCTACTTAGTCACCCAAATCTGTTAGGGGAGTAGGGATTGTTGTGGAAAGCAGAATGTTAAAGAAGAAATGTGCAAAGCTATTGGACAATACTGCTTCGCTGTAGAGTAGGAATGTTATGGCCAGAGTTGCTGGGCATGGCGATGATGTTGAGGAAGAAGGTGAAAAGGGTGATGCGCTAATGAGTGACCCAGTGGATGATCGGATTGATTGGGACCATTAACTTCATATCATTGAAGACCAGAAGTGGATTAGAAGGGACCTCATTGCGCATGGAGAGATCCTACACAATCTTCACATCGAATCTCAAGACCGACCAGGCCCTCATCTTAGTTTCGGATTTGGTCTCTATTCTTCTTTTATTAAGTTTTTGCTATGATGATTTCAGTTTTAGTCTTTAGGATGTAGTTTACCAAAGCCCACAGTCGTAGGTAGTTGAGTCAAGGCTTAGTTTAGTTAGTTGTCATTTTATTTTTAAGACATGTAATCGAAACCCATTTTGGCCATCGATATATTATGATTTCATTAGAATTATTTGTGTTTAATTCATTAATTACCTGAATTCTGTTCATATGACTTGATCAATATTGGATTAGGGAATATTTGATTGGAGCTTAAATTTGTACGTATTTAAGCCAATTATAGAACTTTTGTCTATAATTTAGTATCACAAGTTATACTCCCAATTGAAAAATTAAGTGCACATCTAACTATAATAGTATTAGAGGTTTAAAAATAATACTTTCACTTTGAAACTTGATACACATAATAGAGATAATATATATGCCATATATTACTTTTTGAGCTAATCTTTCTTGGAGTGATATTAACATTTATTCAATAAAGATAATTTCATTCAGCGAATTCCATTGAATAATCTCATTATTTTTGTTTTGTTCAATGTTGGTTTGTTAAATGATTACTTATATAAATGAGTTATTTATACTTTTAGTGTGTTGCCAATAGCTCTTGAGATGTAATTTTAGGCTGTTGTTGCTTTAATTTGAGCCTTAACCTTATTCTTTTCATATTAGATTCATCCTTAGAAGCCGTGATTCAGCCTCTTTTTGAATAAATGTTGATTCTTAAAGTCATATATTGTAATCAAGCCAGAAAGATGAAATATTTTATCCTAACTGGGCTATCCTGGGATTGACTTAACAGCATATCATAAGGGAGTGAGTGTGGCTTTTGAAAAAAAAAATGAAAAAAAGATGTGAAGTTCTCATGCTTATGCAATCAAAAGAAAATATCTATGCACTATCATGTTGAGTTTGCAGGAAAAAAACATTGTTGTTATATAAAAAAAAACAGCATGTATAGAAAGAAAAGAAATGATGAAGTATGAGATTGTGCTGAAAAAGTGTGCTTCTAGTTGATGAAAAAAAAATGAACAATAAGGTTTGGAAAAGTAATGTTCTCTTGGGATAGCGTTTTAAATTCTTGAATATCCGTCGTTTCAAAAACCCTAGTCCCAAGGCCCCATTATAACCATAGAAAATACTTATTTAATCTCGAGTAATTTGGTTGATGTATGACATGTGTGAATAAGGAGGAGGCGGTTATTTTACAACCTATGTTATTGATTTTCTTTCATAAGATTATGCGAAGTTTCTTCTTTGAAATAATGATTATTTGATATGAATGCACGTGAGTTACTTATTGCTTTGATTTTTACTAATTCTACTCACATGCGGTACTATAAGTGTGAATAGTCACTATAATCAGAGTGGATTTTTTGCTTGAGTGTATATCTTGGTGAGGATTGCATTAAAGCTAGCCGTTGATAATTAGAGGGGTGAGGTATTGTTGACTAATTTTTATGTGCATAGTTATTTCACGTCACACACGAGTTTCAATGGGATCCAATATGTGAATACTATTGTTTAGCTTTTAGTTCTATAATGTGGCTTGGTATAGACTTATTTTGTGTTACAATTAAATATTGTCATGATTTAAGTTTGGTTAAAGTTATATATCTAATTCAAGTTACTAATAAGTTAAATGAAGTTTGTAGGTATCTTCACTAAAACTTTCACAAGACTATAACTCGTCTATTAGGGATAACCTAAGGGTTTAAAGACCTGTTGCATATGTTAAATACAATCGTGAGTCTAACGAAAGTGGATTTGTGTTTTATATTAGGGTTTTTTGTTTAGTCTCTAAGTTTTAAGGACCTATGTATTACTAGAGACTTGTAATACTCTGGTTGAGGAGTATCATTAACCATCAAAAGTAACAATTTATTATATTTAATGATGAGTTAATTACATAGTATTTGAGCTTATGTGTATATTATTGGATTTTCTATTTTTATTCTTGTTTTGGTGCTCTGTTTTATTTTGCAGATAAGTTGATGGAATTAGGAGCATTGTTGGACAAGTGAAGTTTTGGAGCAATATGGATGCATGGATCTGTCCTAACCCAGAGGAGCACGTAGAACAAGACAAACCCGTCAAGTGCAAGATAAATAGCGCCATCTGGACACAAGTCTGCCATCCGGACACAATCATGAGGAACTGAATAAGTCTGACTATGCGGCTTCAAGTACCCCGGTCACAACTATTCCATCCAGATGCACATGCTCAAGTCTAAAATTACAGAGAGTTGTAGATGTTCAATACGCCATTTTTTCGTTAGGATGCAAGCCAACGACACAAGAATACAATCTAGACATGGGTATCCATAATTTTCCAGAGACTTGTAACTAGCAGGACGCGGCCAAGCCATCCAGACGCACCGATTAGGTGGGTAGTTAACCTAAAAAAGGGTTCCTTTTTGAACGAGAACTTCTCTTAGACTTATGTCAAGGCTAGTACTATGAATAATACCTCCCACATCTGAAGAAGAATCTCTTCCTTAGCTTCTGTTCTTTTATTTTTCAGATTTTTAGGATCTACAATGTCTTGTGAGTAGATTCTCTTGTACTCTTTAGCTTAGAGTATGAATTTGTGATTATTTACCCAGATATTTATGTTATGAAATTTCAATCTTTCCGGTAAAGTTTTATCCACTGTATAATTGCTTGATTATTCATTAACATGATTGATTTCTTGGTATGAATAATGCTTATAATTCCCTGCCAATTTGACAAAAATAATTCTTCAAATTTTACTTTCTATCAATCAAATTTATTGTTTTCAAAGTTATATTTTTCGGCTGATTACACTGACGTCGGAAATCAACTGAGTTAATAATAAATTGCGTAGTAATAATTATCCGGTAAACATGAACAAATTCATATCCCGATGCCAAAGAGTTGTCTTTTTCAATTGATATTTCCTTTTAATTAATCTGCAATTTTTCTCAAAACTCAATTCAACTTTCGTTTTAAATTTTATTTGTTCTTCATTTACCTTCTTTATAAATTTTTTTGGATCTCTATGGTTCGACCTTGTACTTTACCGAGAATTACTATTTCTTGATCGCCAGCACGTGGGTGTACCTTTTGGGAATCATGCAGATATCAAGGGCTATAACATATCGCTAATAATCAAAATATTAGAAAAACAGCGATACTTAAACATATAGCTAATAATCAAAATATTAGAAAGGTATACCCTGTTTAAGCTATGCTACATTCAATAGTTACAGTGCTGTTCAAAAAACAAAAATTGTTGCAGTGAGGTACATTACGGTTTTTAGCAAAAGAGCAAGAATGAGAGGAGAGGAATCATCACAATTATGCATGTACATATCTACAAATATAGCTACTTATGCCACACACACACATGTATGTGTATATGTGTGTGTGTGTATATATATATATATATATGCCACCATATCGATACTTGTCTGTATCCATGCCTCACAGGAAAGAACCCTCTTTTAACAGACATTGATCCGATAACATCCAAAACTCATATTGCTGACTTACTTTTGATTCCATAACCTCTCCATATGTACGTAGCTCTTTCACAACAGCTAGCAAATGAGAATGAAGCTCAGTCTTCAGACTAGGGAGAACTGTCCTAATATGCTGCTCCAAAATCTGAAACAGCAGACATACAACAAAAACTCATGAAACAAAGTACATGACAAATAGAACCAAATGCTTAATTAGGCAAGAACTACAGTTCCTTTTTTCTCTTTTTGTTCGCTCGCTCCAATTTTCAAAGTTCCACATTATGATACACAAATTGCAATGTAACCATTATGAAACCGTGTCCTTACTTTTAATTTAATTTGAAAAGTTTTCTGCTTAAACAGATTAAAAGTGCAAGATATACTGTGAAGTAAAGCCATCAACAAAAAAGGATAAGTTCCATCTATAACATCCAATATAATGTAGGAGCATGCAAAAGTGCATTGATAAACTATGCTGATGCACTAATCATGTCATATTTGAAGTAACCCCATCTTCATGTTGTTATATTTGTTTCAGTTCACTATTATAGATTTTTTCCAATAAGTAAAATCTTTAAAACCACTCCACATACAAACCAGGTGGACTCGGCTCCAGTACATCATCTCCTCAATTTTCTCAATGGAGCAATAAATGTGCAGCACATCGTACATGTGTTTCCAACAGCAAAGGTTGCATACATAATCTACATCAAACTAAGAGCGTGGTACAGTAACAGTGAGGACAACGGAGATCTAGGAGGGAATATTCCAGCAACTTTAACTTGTTTGTATAAGTGCCATTACAGGAAACATTTTCACCATCATCTCAGTGCGGTTCTGGTTGTTCATTTATACCATATTGAGGATACAGAATTTAAAACAAAATTCACAAGTTACAGATTACATTCTCTCTCTCTCTCTCTCTCTCTCTCTCTCTCTCTCTCTCTCTCTCTCTCTCTCTCTCACACACACACACACACGGGGATACGGGAAATAGGTAGACATTCACTATGAGTAGTAAATAATTTATTTCTCCTGAAAAGAAATAATTCTCTTAAGACAATTATGAAATTGAAAATTGAACGAAAAACTTTCTCGGTCGAGTTCTTGATAATTAGTGGATTCAGATTACCGATTGGAACAGATTCGGTTCATTTTCCAGTGTGTTTAATCAAGCACGTAGCCATTGATGATGTTGTGTATTGGAAACAGAAAAAGAGTTCCTTAAAAAGTACAGAGATGCAGGTTTTTTTGTGTGGGTGGAAATGGAGTCAAGTAGATATGTTATCTTTTTGAGGGTTACCAAGTTGATGAATAATGGAAGAAGGATGGGATTAATTATACCTAAAGGCTCTGATGAAAGGGGGTGGATTGAGTTTGGAAGCTTATTGGAGTTTTCAATGGAGAAGGGTAGAACAAGAGAAGGTGAGACAAACAAGGTATGAAGCTTGAAGAATGGCAACGAAGGTGGGAAGAAACAACAGCAGCATTCTTTGCATGCTTTGGGTGATGAGGCTATGATTCGTGAAGAAGATAAATGGAAGAAAGCAGTAGTGTGTTGTAGCAGAGCTTGTTTCACCTGTGGAATGTGATTAGCAGAGAAGTGACAACAACCTTGCAGTTTGAAGTTGAATTAAATCCGTTCCAAAACTGAAAAAGCAATATTTTTCTGTGAATCCTTCTCAAATGCCAAGGAGATATGTAAAAATGAGACTTGTACCCTTCAGAATTCTGTGAGCGTGAAATTGCAGAAATGGAGACCAAAATCCAATTCGTTTAGAAGCAAAGTCTCATTCTTGGGGTGGATGGATTGCACTAGAAGGTCTTCCATTTCACCGATGGCATATGGAAGTGTTCAACAAGATTGGGGATTGTTGTGGAGGTTTTGTCGAGGTTGACCACAACACGATGAATCAACGAAATCTATTTCAGGCAAGAGCTCGTGTCAATCATCCATTTAATGGGTTTCTGAAAACCTTATTGGATATTAGTCACAAGCAGAAAACCTATTCTATAAAGATTAGGACTTTTTTGAGGATGGATAGATACAAAATGGGGAGTGGAATAGGTTTGCTAGAGGCTATGAAACACGGACACTCTCAAGAAGGTAACGTATCCGTGTCGGACACCGACACTCTCAGACACGTGTCTAACCCTCTTTTATTCTCGTCTATAAATAAATTATAAAATTCAGGCACGTATCCATCACTTCGTTGGTGACGTGTCTGATACTTCTATAGACCGTGTCTACTACTAAACAATAAACATGTGGTTAATAAAGCTTACAAGTTTGACAACTAAATATCTTATACTATAAAAGAATATATAATTACCAAGACTAGACATGTTAAAGTTATATTCAAAATATAATAATAAAAACAAAAGATACATAAAAGATTTAGAAAAGAGCAATTGAGAAAATGAGAGCAATGAACAATCATTTAAATTATATATGTTTGGTACATGTCTACCAAAAAAATTGATGGTTATTGACTATTACAATGTTAGTTTTAAAATTCACACTAGATGTCTAGATATAACATTTACTTATCATAAAGAATAACATATCATTATCACTATATTGCGATAATTATATAATTCTATACATAAAACACAATTATCTATTGCTTGTTCCCAACGTGTTCTTGTTCTATTTTTTTTTCAAATGTCGTGTCTGCGTCAGGTCGTATATGTGTCACGTGTCCATACTTCTTAAGCTAGAGGTGGAAGTACGAAGTTTTCATACTGCGAGCACGAGATTGAAGATAAAGGAATGGGGTTTTTTTTTTTTTTTTGGGTGGGGGGGAGAAACACACCTAATCACATTGTTAAAAAATAAGAGCCAGTTACTCTGCCCCTTAAAGAGGCAGTTAAAATCCATAATTCTCTACAGTCCCAAGATTATGGGAATAATGGAAGGGATGTGAATTTTAGCAATGGCTTTAATTTGGGTAAGGAAGCAATTAAAGGATTTAAAGATGTACAATTGGATGATAGAAATGGGATTAAATTGTTGGGCTAGAAGCCAGCTGTTTATAAAAATAAGGCCCAATATCTAGAGAAAGAGAAGTCCACTCGAAAAAGGCCTCTTGTTGAGCCTTATGTAAATGGGCTTGGTCTGGAACTTGGTAATGAGGTTATTGGGCAGAAAAGTGGGGTTTTGAACCCAAAATTGAAACAATTTTTTAAAAGAATGGATTTTACCCAAACCCTAAATCAGAAGTTCGGTTTGACTTATAAAGGATAGAATTTGTCACCAGATGCTAGGGGAAACCGAAGAGCCACTGAACAACCAAACGAGAAGAAGAATAAGCTTTCTTGGGATCACAGGAGATGTTACGAAGGAGCTAGGAAGGTAAATCAAATAGTTGTGTTGAAGAAAGAAGATGATGGATTAAGCCCACTAAGACATTGGTGGTTTACATGTGGGAGTGGAAGGTATGCGTGATGACTTCAATTTTGAAGATGTTCATTCAGATGAGGGGGACATAGGCGTATGACGGGGGAGTTGGATGAAGGATTGTTTGATATCAATGAAGTTGCTGGGAATGCTTCAGGGAGTACTGGCAGGTAAAGGAGTTCGATGGAGGCCTCTGATCGAAGTGAGTATGGGGCAGAGCCAAGCTTTGAGGAGTTATGTTGTTTTATGGGCAGGTTATTTCAAAGTGAAGAAATGAAAAGCAATGGCGAACCAGAAAAGGCAATTGTGATTCCCAAAAGAAAAGAGGTCTATGATTCTGGGGCGTCTTCGACGTAAGTAATGATCCAGATTTTGTACCTTACGCAAATGTTTACACTTTTGATGAGCACAATAAGTCCTTTGTGTCTTTAATGGTGGACGACTGTGGGGGAGTCTTTACTCTTGCTTGTTCAGGTCATCTTGGGTTATCTGGGATGGGCAAAGGGATGCAGGCTGGGGAGAAGGGCGAGGTAGGTCAAACTAATGGTCAGGAATTGGCAGGGGTGGGTAATGTTTTTTCTGGTTTTGAGTCGGGGTTAGGGATGGAAATGGTGGGTGGGATGTTTGGGCCTGGGGGGAGAAGTTGGTTATCAATGGGAACTGGGGGTCTATGGGAATCGAAAAACAACAAAGTTCAAGTCTGTTAGTGAACTAGGAGTTGAGTCTTTGTGAGCCAAATTGGTTTAAAAATAATGAAGATGCTACAGTTAATTTTGCTTCAGGAAATCCCAAGGTTGTTACTGCAAGGCATATTATGTTCTATGAGGAAGAAGGGAATGAAGAGTTAGGTAGGAAGGAAGAAAGTAGCGGAGTAGTGATGTGGAGAATAGATGTTTTGTGTCAGATGAAGAAAAATAGGAAATTCTTAAAACCTTCCATAGAAAGATGGATTAATCTTTAGTTCCAACAAAAAAGTATGAGCAAGGGGAATAGAAGAAGTGCAAAAAATAGGAAAGGTAGCAGGGAAATGAGAAAATTACTATTTGGTATAAACTATGATTATACGAAAGGTGATGAGGGTGCCCTGGTTCCATATGAAGGTAGTTCATTGAAATGTTTAGGATTTAGGATCTATTAAAAAAAGGAGCTTTAGAAAAGAGTTTATCTTGAAAGTGGGTCCAGATATTGTCATTTTGCAAAAATCTAAGATGGAGGTTGTTGATAGGAAAATTATTAAGAGCATGTGGAGGTCTAGGTATAGGAATTGGGTTTTCTTACAATAGTGGAGAGGTCAAGAGTTATTGTCATTATGTGGGATGAAAGGTCAGTTTTAGTGGAGGAAACAATAGAAGGTAAATTTAGTTTGTCAATTAAAGTTAAACATAAGGATGGACTTGAGTGGTGGTTAACCGGGGTGTACGGGCCTAATAAGTCTAGGTTGAGAATGGCTTTGTGAGAAGAGTTTGCAAAGTTGTTTGGAATGTGTAGCTCAAAATGGTGTATTGGAAGGGATTTTAATGTAATTAGGTATTCTTGGCAAAGACTTATTGGAGGTAGAGTCACAAAAAGTATGAGAGATTTTGATGCCTTTATTAGGGAAACTGAGCTTCATGTCCACCGTTAGCTAATGATGACTTTACTCGGTCTAATTTTAGGGACGTTGTAGTGTGTGAAAGACGATAAAATTTTGTTCACAGTGGGTTGGGGAGGAGTATTTTTCGGGATATAGACAAGAGGTTTTGTGTGGTTTGAGTCCCTTTACATTTGAGAATACGTGACTTGAGCATCGTACTTTTAGGGAAAAGTTTAAGGATTGGTGGGAAGAGGGATGTTTCAATGTGTTGGGAGAGATATAAGTTCATGAAAAAACTAGATTTAATCAAGAAAAATCAAGGTGTGAAATAAGGAGGTTTTGGTTGAATACTAGTGTTAGTAAGAGTTGTATTTTAGAAAGGAATGTAGATATTCATAAGATTAAGGCGAGAGGGGGTAAAACAGAGATAAGATCTTAGAAATAAGTTTGTAAAGGTTGTCTTTAGGGAGGAAATTAATTGGAGGCACACATCAAGGGTAAAGTGGGTAAAGGAAGGGGACAATAATTTTAAGTTCTTTCATAAAATAACAAATAGAAATAAAGAAGGAAGTTATAAATAAATTGGAAGTAAAGGGTGAAGTCCTTGTAAAGGAATAGGATCAAATTGAGCAAAAGGTTCTGACTTGCGAGTTTTTTTTCTAATCTATAATTCGACATCTAAAGGTTGTAGGTCTAGAATGGTGCCCCATTGAGGAGACGATATGAAGGTGGATTGTGAAACCTTTTGAGGAGGAAGCAATGTTATTTTTGAGTGTAGTCGAGAGAAAGCACCTAGATCGGATGGTTTTACTATAGCTATTTTTTAGGAGTATTGGGAGGTTGTGACACTTGATTTAATAAAAGTGCTTTTAGAATTTTTCAAAGTGATGTGGTTAATGATTTAAATAACTCCATTTTTATTTGTGTCATCTCGAAGAAGGAGAATTCTATTACGATCTAGGATTTCACGCAGATTAGTCTTGTCAAGAGCCTTCACAAGATTATTGCAAAAATTTTGTCAATTCAGTTGAAGGAGAGTTTAAGTGATACTATCTAAGGGTTTCAAGGGGCAGTTGTTAAGGGAAGACAAAACATGAATGTAGCTCGGTGGCTAATGAGGTGGTTGAAGACTATAGAATTAGAGGAAAGGAAGGAATTGTCTTCAAGATTGATTTGAAAACTCTATGATCATATGGATTGGCGTTTCTTTGATTTTGGAGAAGAGAGGGTATGGGCAAAAGATGAGAAAAAATGGATTACTGGGTGTTTAAAGTCTGAATTTTTCAGTAATTCTAAATGGAAAACCAAGGAAAAGGTTTAAGGCATCTATGGGACTAAGACAAGGGCAAAACGATGTTATATGCTGGAAGGTTTTATTGTTGGTAAGGATAGGGTGTCAATGTAACATTTACAATTTGCAGATGATATCATTTTCTTTTCCACGGGAGCTGGAGAGGAATTTTTGAATCTTAAAAAGATTGTGGATGTCTTTGGAGTGGTGTCAGAACTTCAAGTGAATATGGAGAAGAGTGCAGTTGTAGGAATTAATGTTAGTTAAGAGAAAATTTCTCGTCTGGCTGGGACTTTGGAATGTTCTATGGGAGAGTGACCACCAAGTATTTAGGGCTTCTTTTAGGTGGTAATTCTTTATCTATGGGGCTTTGGGACCAAGTAGTTGATGAGATAGGTAAGAGAACGGATGGATGGAAGAAATCCTTTATTTCTAGAGGGGGTAGAGATACATTAGTTTAGTCGATTTTGGCTAGTATTCAAATCTATTTTTTGTCCCTATCAAAATGTCGAGAGTGGTTATAAGAAAGATTGAAGGAATGACGAGATATATTTATAGGAGGGTGGTGGAAAAAGTAGAAAAGATCAACTGATTAAGTGGAATGTAGTATCGAGGCCTAGAGTTAAAGGTGCACTTGTTGTGGCTAATTTGAAGGCTACAATATAGCTCTGGTTGGGAAATGGCTTTGGAGATCTCCACTAGAGCAAAATTTATTGTGGCATTTGGTTATTAGAAGCAAGTACGCGTTATAAGCCAATGAATATCCTGCTAAGGGGTTGAAAGAGGTAATTTCCAAAACAATGGAAATTCATTTCTCAAGGACTACCTTTTTTTCCTCAATGGGTTAAATTTGTAGTGGGCAATGGGAAAAGGGTGATGTTTTGGGAGGACTCATGGATTGGGGATTTATCTTTAGCTTGTTCATTTCATCGGCTTTATAGTGTTTCATGTTATCACCATGTGGGTATAGCTTCAATGATTAGGTCTTATTCTTTCCAGGTGTCCTAGGATTTTGGTTTTCATAGGAGTCTCAATGATACGAAATCATTAAAATTGGTTTCACTTCTGTAATGTAACCCTTAATAAAGAGTCATTAGATAGAAGTTGGGTCATTGATTCAATAGGCTTGTTTTCATGCAAATCTTATTTTGATTCTTTGATTGATAATATGACTCCCAAATTTTAATCCACCATTGAAGATTTGAAAAGCTAAGGTGTCTTTGAAGTGCAACTTTGTGCATGGGTGATTGCTCATGGGAAGATAAATACCACTAAGATTCGAAAAAGATGAACTTAACTTTGTATCAAGGTTTTTAAAATCGGGATCCTATCTTGGATCGATGGGTGAGGTTTTAGGATTCTATCAACTGAAAAAATACGACAAATAACATATATAGAAAATTCTCAAAAACAAGAATTAAACAAGCCTAGTAATACATATGCAAATCGAAATATTAAGACAAACAGAGAACTTAAGATATGATTAAAATTTGAAATTACAATTTGGGTATTGAAGAGAATTTAAAATCAAAGATGGACAGCTAATCTATTGGGATTTTGCAAAGGGGATAAAAGAATTGAGATATTTTGATCTTAACTTTCAGAGAAAGAAATACAGAGGAGAGAGTGGAAAGTAGAATAAAAATAAAAGATTATCTGGTTATAATCACTTGTCGAGAGAGAAGATCAAATCAAACCGTTGTTTTCAACTTTTAACAATAGACGAATAAATAAAGAGACCTTTTTGTACACGAAACAAACTTTCTGTAGTTTTTTGAATCCATTGAAATTCAATAATAGACTCACAATTGTACAAGAAATTCACATTTGGATTGAGTCTTTACCTATTATAACAAAACATATAGATTGGATTGCTCAATAATTAAATGCACCTAACAACCAAACTCAACAACTTAGATTAGACCAACGAAGGTTGGCTTGAGTGAAAGGGGCTATGGTCGCTTAAGCAAGTGGTCTCGGTTTCGAGTCCTTGTGGATGCAGCACACCTTCTTGGGAGTGGTCCCCGGCACCCAATTGTACCTCGGAGGATTAGTCTTGGGCGAAGCCTGGGGATACCTTGGGAGACCAAAAAAAAACAACTTAGATTAGTAAAATTGTAGTTCAGATAGGGATCCCATGAGATCCAGATCCCAATCCATTAAGATCATACGAATTTAGAATTTTAAAAGAAACTCGAATCGATTTGCTTATATCAGATCGTATGATCCTAAGATCTGGATGGGGATTTTGATAACCATGCATTGTATATGCCCAAAATGGTGTATGATGTGTAAGAATGATTGCGAGAATGCCAACCACTTATTTATTGCGTCGCCCAATTGCTTTGAAGCTATGGAATAAGTTGTTTGAGTTGGCGAGATTTCTTGGGCGGCTCCAAGTTCTATAACAACAATGTTTTGTGTGGATTACAATGGTTTTGGAAGGAGAAGTAAAGAAGTTATTCTTTGGGAATGTGCAATTTTTGCTAGTATATCGGTGATTTCATTGGAGAGAAATGCAAGAATACAAAGTACAAGATAGCTGATGTATTGTGAAACCGAATATACTTTCTAGCAACTTTTTGGGCATCAATTTCAAAGGAATTTGTAACTACACCTATTTTCGGAATTTTGGGGAGTTGGCATGCGAGTTGTGAATGATTAGTTATATTATTTTTTTGTTTATTTCTTTTCTTAGTTTTAGTAGTGTTTTTTGTTGGTTTGGGTTATATTTGGACAACTTGTCCATTTTCATACTCATTATGTACTACTATCTTCCTTTTTATTAAAAATTATCCTCCATCCATGTTGTCTCCACAAAATGGAGGTCGGAGTGATGAATGGTGTGGATCATGAACCAATAATGATTTGTTGATAGACCTAGAAATAATAGTTCCTGTGAGTTGCATTCGTCATATTAATGGTAAAGAAGAAGACCTCATGCTTGTCTTTCTCCGCAATGGTGTATTATATGCTGAGATAATAATGAAAATGTGGATCATTTAGGCTATCATCTCGAAAACAGTTTTTTGTTTTTAAAATTTTAAAAACACTCAAAATCTGTTTGTTTAGCATTTTTATTCTCTAAATTTTGAGAAAAAATGAGATTTGAGTTAAAGAAACAGAAAACAAGTGTAACTTGTTTTCAAAGTTTTTTTTGAAAATTTTGAAAACAAGGAGAACAATATATATATATTATGTATATAAATACGTATAAATATATATATATGCATAAATATATATATTTATTTAGTTATATACATATACACGTATATTTATACATGTATATATAAAAATGTATATACGTATATATATATATATATTATGATATATATATTATATATATATATATATATACAATATATATTGTATAGGGTGTATATATATAAACACACATATATACGTATATATATATATATATATATATATATATATTTTAAAGTTTAGTTTATTGAATTTTTTTTTTATGAATTTTTCAATCTAAAAAAAATTTTTTATTAATATTTGAATTACTATTCAAATATATATTTAAACTGTCCAAACAAGTTTTACTATTTTCTGTATTGTAAAATTATTTTTGAAATCATCTAACAAAACAAGTTTTTTATCTCAAAAATATCAAAACCACTTTCTTAAAACTCTTCTCAAAAACTATTTTTGGATACTATTTTTTAAAACGCAAACCAAACAGGCCCTTAGTTTTGCATGGCCCTATTGCATTGTCTTTGTGATTTTTTTAATTTGGCAGGATTGAAGTGAGTGGGTTACTCCTTGTTTTTTCTTTCCTATATTCATTGTGTGATTTAAGTGTCATGGAATGAACAAGAAAGGTGGGTTACTCTTTGGAATTGTGCAACTATGCAAATTCTTGCCAAGAAGGATGATTTAGTTAAAAAGAAATGTGATGATATAAATGCAAAGTGGTGAAAGGCTCATGGGAACCAGCATATTGTTTGGCATCATATAAGGGGCGACCTTTCACTTATGTATTCAAATATTTATGTATACAGAGAGAGAGACAGCTCTAGCTCATCTGAGGATTGGGAAATGTCATGGTGGTAGGATGATCAAGGTTCAGAACGGATTACAACGTTTTAGGCTAGGAAGCATGGATACAGACACAAGTGTGTATTCGATACGATACAGACACGGGTACAGCAAGGATACAGCTAATTAAAATAATATTATATATTTTTTATGCAAATAACATTAATGATAAGACCTAACAATCCTTGAGGAGTTGGTTAATATTTTATAATTGGACAATGGGCTAATTGTATACTAATTACGATTTTTTTTTTAAAAATTAATTTTTTATTTTTATTTTATTTCAATAAATGATATAATAGAACATGAATTTTAATTACAAATTTAAAATATTTGATATTTTATCTTTAATTGAAGTATTTTAGGTCTAAGTATAACATTTTAAACTTAAAGGGTTTAAATAATATATATTTAAAAACTTTAGGAGGTTTATGTGTAATTTATTAACGGATATACTTACACCAGGGTCTAGTGTTACGTGCGTACAAATTTCAGAGGGTTTGTGTGTAATATTTCAACTGTCAGGGGATCTGAGTGATTAGGTGACAAACTTCAAAGGTGTCTGAGTGTAATTCTCTCTTTTTTTTTTTTGGCTAGTATCGTCTCTATTCAATCAATGAACAGACGAGAGAGAAGAAAAAGAAAAAGAATCCTTGGACAGCCGACACTGTCTCAGGAAGCAGGAGGAGAGAGGAAGAAAAAGGATGCAGATCTGATCGTTGAAGCAGATCCTTGAAGGTAGATCACTGATGCAAATCCTTGAAGGCAAATCGCTGAAGCTCGTCTAAGCAGATCGTTGAAGCTCGTCTAAACAGATCGTTGAAGCTCATCAAAGCAGATCGTTGAAAGCTGATCGACGAAACAGATCCGGGATGTCCATTTGCCTCTTCTTCTCTACTCTTTGTCAAAGCAGATCTAGCAAATCGTCAAAATTTTCTTTCTTTTTTTTCTTTTTTTTTCCCTAATTTTCAGCCCCTTATCCCCATATCCCCCCGTATCCCTACGTATCCGAGCCGTGTCTGGCAACAAAAAATCTCTGTTCACTATTCAAGACACCTTTAGAGGTGTCAGACACGTGTCCGGGCGTGTCCTACGCATATCCGTGTCCGACACCGCTACGTCGACCTCCCGCCAAATATCCGTGCTTCTTAGGTTTTAGGGGTATCAGTTCTACTTCTATCTAACCGAGTGGTCATGAGGTCTGTGACATTGTTTTGGCTGGATACACATAATTTCTACAGAATTTGTGCTACATTTGTATTCTTTTATTCTCGAATGTTAGTGAAGAGAAGCATGCCTTGTTTCCATTGAAACCCAATATGTCTCTATCTTGACTTTCCGTTTTAACAGGTTGCTTTCCTGCAGAAGCATCTATGTCATTCGGAGAAGCTCAAGAAACTTTAGACTATATGCAAATTAAGGAACTTCTCTATTATTTTTCCCCTTAGAATATGTTGAGTTTTTTTCTTAGCAGATCATGTATTTGCTTATTACAGCTATGAATTCTAAGAGTTGATAAAACAGGGTATAATCAATTACTGTTGGATTTATATTGTCCTCAATTATTACAAATTTCAAGAAAACTGATACGTACACAATATCTAGAAGTCTTGACGTCAAAGTTATAGCTTAGCTATTGGAAAATCGCCTTCGGTTAACGCAGCCCCTAATACCGGCGGTAGCTCTGCCTCACGGGGACAGCAGGAAGAGGAACTAGTTGGCAGAAATTTTGTTGATAATCAAGACCCCTTACAGATTATGCACTGGATCCATCCAGCATAATGAACCGATGGTTAACTCTCTTTTTTTAGTGGTAGCCATACACCTAAGTTCAACCCTTGTCTAAATTTACCAACTTAGAACAAAAGATACGAAATACTACGAGGTGGGAATAAGAATGAGATTTGCTCTCTCCTTGCACCAACTTCACATTTATTTCCTATCAAATGAAGGAGAAAGGGAATATAGAATTTGTACAACAGTAGAGCATTTAACCTTAGAGATATAGGCCCTATTTGGTTTGCGTCTCAAAAAATAGTAATCAAAAACAGTTTTTGAGAAAAGTTTTAAAAAAGTGTATTTGAAAATTTTAAATTGCAAAATCTATTTGGTTATATATTTTGAAAAATAGTTTTAAAAACAAAAATTTGTACAACCTATATGGATAATAATCCACAAAATCCCCAATTCTCATCTCCCCCTCTCTCTCCTCCACAAACTCACACCGAGTAAAAATACACACAAACGCACACACATATACACCTCACACACAGACATCCCACATATATATATGCATATATATACACACACATCTGTATATATACACATATCTGTGTATATATATAGATCTGTACATATATCGGTATATATACTTGTTGAGTGAGAGGATACGAGAGATTGAGCAGACGAGAGAGAGAAGATAGATCAAGAAAAAAACCAGATGCCATAAATCAAATTCATAACCCAAATTCGTAATCCATAATTCTTAACCCATAAATCCATCAACATACTTCAAGATCTGAAGCCAGATGCAAAAAAAACCCACTACGTGTATCTCCTTCAAGATCTAAAGCAAGATGCCAAAAACAAAACAAAAAAAAAACCGAAGATGTTGAAACCAGATCGTTGAAACCAGTTCGTCAGAGAAGTCGCCGGACTTCTTTGCTCTGTTGAATCAGCAATCGTTGCTCTGTTGAAGCAGCACAGCGATCGTTGCTCTGTTGAAGCAGCACGACAATCGTTGCTCTGTTGAAGCAGCACAGCAATCATTGCTCTATTGAAGCAGCACAGCAATCGTTGCTGAGTGAGAGATAGAGAGAGAGAGAGAGAGAGAGAGAGAGGAGATGGACAAAACATTTAAGTGGAGGGCTTGTATACTTCAACGAAAAAAAATGTGTTTTGCTGCTAAGAAAGTTCGATGGGCGGACCTCATTAAAGAGGAGGGGTTGTTTCCCTTGTTTTCTATTTTGGCTTGAAAACTCAGAACATCATTTAGATGTTTTCTATTTTTTGTTCTCAATTCCCATTTTTTTAAAAATTTGTTTTTGGAAACTACTAACCAAACAACATCTAACAAGAATTTGTGTTCAGAGAACAAAAAACTGGTTTTGAGACAAACCAAACACCGCCATATTCTTGTCAAAACAATAATCAACCCAGGAATGGACAAGTTTAAAGCTGGAATGTTCTACTATTGGCGAAAAGTTAATATGCGACACCGAGGGGCATTACCCGTGCATTTGAAGTGTAAAAAGAAGCTATCCATCTACAAGAAGATAATATCCTCAAAAAAAAGTCCACCCAAGAACCAAAAGAACAATTGCAAGTACTCAAACAAGCAGACTACATCGCAAAGAGCTTTTCACTCAAAAAATAGGCATCTCTCTACCCTCACGCCCTTCTATTTCCTCTCTTATAAGCACCAGACAAGCAAAGAGGGGCTATCCTCCATACCTTCCTAGCAGCACCAACCAACCGTTGAATGCCCAACCATAGAAGGCCCTGAACTTATATGTTCCTTTTTTCTAGCAAGTGGTTTTCATTTTTCTACAAGCTTGAGGAACAAATCATTGACTTAATCATTTACCCAAGTATGCATCTCACATAATGGGGATGTGCAAAAAACTATAGCTTTGAACTGAGACATGAAGGCAGTAAACTCCTACAATATTTGCATCAGTCTCTTGTATAACTAATATTTCACATGAATGGAAATCCTCATTTCAAAATTAATTTCCCTGTATTTAGACAATCCAAAGCTTAATATATAAAATAGAAACTTAGCAAATCAATTGGCAAGTAACACCAACCAAGGGAGAAGGAGAAAAAATGGATAGTGAACCAACCTCATTCAACTTCTTTGCTAATTGGGGGATGCCGCATCGGTCGGAGAGACCTCTATATATCTATCACATGGCATTCAACAAATGTAAGATGTTTTTGAACCTACACAAATTAATTCAACGATTGACATCAGGACATTTATGTTCAAAAGTGAAAAGTACAGGATAATCATGGAAGAACTGCTCCTCATATGCAAGTGCTTCAGCAATGCTACGGTTCTTATTAATGTCCTGTAACAGACAAATAACAGAATGAACACCTCACAACCTGAAAGACTATTTAATATGAAGGCAGCATAAGACAACTCATCATTTTGGTAATAAAAAAATTTTAACAGAAGTATCACCGAGATTCTAATTCACATACACTCCTAAATTAGAAAATAACAATTGCAAAAGTGAAGTGAAAACCAGGACAAAAAAGTTTCAGCCTCTCGATACGAAAAATTGCCCTTATCCTTCCACTACAAGGAGTGCCAACAAAGCATCTACAGGCACCCATTTGTACTTCAATTCATAAACATAAAGAAAAATTCCTACATAATAACCCAAGAACGCTACCCCACACCCGGATATGATATTGGAGAAAGCTACACCAGGCCCTTCCCCCTAGCCTCCTGAAAGGCCACTTCATCCCATGCTGCAACCATCTAGTGAACAGTACCATTTAGTAGAGTAGAGGGGTTATATGCATATGCAAATACTACATGAAAATCACTGGGATCACTAAGAGATTACTAAAGAAGAAGATTAGCAGCTGTTTTATAACTCAATTAGATTCGCGCTCCTTTTTATCAAGATTGATTATTTGTTGAAGCTTTGTAAATACTTCACAGATATTACAAAAAATACCTGATAAACTTTTATAGAGACATGCATATAGACACAAATATAGGCCTACATAAGATTAAATAAAGTACAACAAGATCACCCATTTTCAGGATTTGTAAGTTATTTTCAGTTTTCCAAAGAAAAAAAATTAAGATATTTATAAGCAACCAAATGCATGAAAATGGTTGACATATCGTCTGAAAATGTAGTAAGTTGAAACAAGGGGCACTAATATAACTTTTATTTTTTACTTGTGAAAAGGCCTCAAAACATGTACATGTGAAAAGGTCATACGTTTGCATTGAAAACCTTGTATCTGAGACATTATTTGTGGTTAAAGAAAATCGTACAAGTCCTGGAAAACATGTCTTACTTTGCAGTAAATATCATGTATTTTTGATAGAGAGATTTATCGTTGAAGAAAATCATAGAAGTACGAAACAATTAACAATTCGATGAAAACTTT
>CAUOFW020007049.1:0-22204 GCA_963454935.2 Ilex paraguariensis | reverse complement strand
ATGATGGGTATTATGTGCGATGGGTTTAGTTTAGACATATTAGGGATTTTGTGAATTGGGATATTTGGGAAAATTTGGGGTCTGCATAGAAGGCGCATTTTTTTATAACGTTTGTTAGTTGTCATTTGAAAATTTATGGGTTAAAACGTTATTAAAAATAATGTACTTAAAAACATAATTTTAAATGACATTTTTTCTAAAAAAAATCGGTTTAAAAACGGTCATTTAATATAACGTTTTAACTTATGAAAGCGTTATTCTAAATGACATTTTTAAAAAAAGATTAGATTTGAAAAATAAGTTTAAAAAAGACTAATTTAAGAAATTAAGATTGTGGGAGGGAAAAAAAACTCGATTAATTTCATTTAAATATGCATCTTCACTTGTTTATATTGTTATTTTTTTAATCGTTGTTCAAGAAGATAAGAAGCACGTACATGACAGCATGAGTGCATCAAAAGTGATGCCCCATCTTTATTATTAATAAATATGCCACACCAAACTTATTTTGGTTTTCCTTTGACTAGAATTACACCCAACTTTCAATGGCCAAACTTGTTATTTTAAATTATTGACAAAAATACGTAATTTAATAAATTTTTTTAACATATGTATATTATCGTGTATGAATAATATCTGAAATAAAAATTATATTAAATTATAAATTAATTAAATATTAAATAATTAAACATGTGATAGAAATAAGTGATGCGATAATTTTTAAAAAAAAAATATGTATGAGATAAAATTTCAAATACCTACTGATTTATTATATAGATGGCTAAAGGGTTTTGTCCAAATATTCTTCCAATTGTTGGGTCCCTTGGTGTGAACATGAGATTTTTTAGTTATTTTTTGTGCAAGTTAAAGAGTTGTTGTTTGAATCAGAAAAAAAGAGCGTCAGTGTGGTCTAAAAGTGACGGGACTAAAAGAGCATAGACTCTTTTATGGTATAGAAAATATTATACTATGGCCAAAAGAAATTGTAGAGGTTTTCTTTCAATTGTTGGGTCCCAGGTGTGAACAAGAGATTTTTTAATTATTTTTTGTGCAAGCAAAAGAATTGTACTTTGAATTAGAACCAAAAAAAAAAAAAAAAAAGGGAGTCAGTGTGATCCAACAGTAACGGGACGAATCTTCAGCACTACCCAACAAAAAGGTTTGAAGAAAATGTTTGGGAGTACATTGATGACATTATGGATAACTTTATAAGTTTAAATGAAAATTTATCATTACTTTGTTTAATATTGCGATAATTCAGAGTAACATTACTAAGATTGAGAAAATAAACTGTTAATAAAAGTTTAGTGTCCTTCTCTTGATCACATAATTTGTTCGGTACATGCAGTTATATTTTGGCATTCGGTATCGTAGTCTAGTCTGTGCTCTAATTGCATGATACAACTGGTCAATCATCAATAATTTTTTTTTTTTTTGAACTTGATAACGTAGATCCAAGTCTTTATACAAATAAAAGTTATCAGTTAGATTGAGTCAGATTTCAGTTACATGAACGGTTGGGCGGGCAGGGGTAGGTGGTGTGTTTTTTTTTTTTTGGTAAGTGGTAGGTGGTGTTGACTCTCTTATATATTCTACTAGTTCTAGCTTATAACAGCACAGATCTGAAAAAATGGACTCAGTAATGATGTCTAGTTATGATAGGAGAAGTGAAGTGAAAGCTTTCGATGATACACAAGCTGGTGTAAAAGGGCTTGTAGATGCTGGGGTGACTAAAGTCCCCCGTATATTTATCGATGAAAGAGTAGATGTTAAGCTTGATGAGAAGTCACGGTATAACGGCGGAGACTCCGAGGATTACAGTACTATTCCGGTCATCGACTTGGGAGGCATTAAAGAAGATACTGTGCGACGCAGTGAAGTCATCGGAAAAATCCGGGATGCCTGCGAAAAATGGGGTTTCTTCCAGGTGATCAACCATGAAGTTCCGGTGAGTGTAATGAATGGAATGATTGACGGAGTTCGAAAGTTTCATGAACAAGACACTGAGGTGAAGAAGCAGTTCTATAATCGTAGTTCAACAACGTTTCAATTTAATTCCAACAATGATCTGTATCAAGCACCTGTAGCTAGCTGGAGGGATTCTATAGGATGTGCTATCGCTCCAAAACCATCAGCACTCGAAGAACTTCCGGTGGTCTGCAGGTAAAGTCTCGTACACTAAAACTAAATCCTTCTTTTTATTACATTAATTGTGGAATTGAAGCAATTCCTTTAAACTAATATATTTTTCAACATATTCTCAGAGAGATAATGCTGGAGTACTCAAACTACGTCATGAGATTGGGGCACACTTTGTTTGAATTACTTTCGGAGGTTCTAGGACTCAACCCCAAACACCTCAATGACATGGGTTGTGCTAATAGTGTCTACATCCTTGGCCATTACTACCCTGAATGTCCTGAACCAGAATTGACATTTGGCACTGTAAACCATACTGATGGTGGCTACATTACTGTGCTTCTCCAAGACCAAATAGGTGGCCTTCAAGTTCTCCATGAAAATAGATGGGTAGACGTGCCTTTTTTGCCTGGAGCTCTAGTAATAAACATTGCAGATCTTCTACAGGCAAGCATTTTTTTCCATTGATTTGACTTTTACACGTTGTTTCACCCTTCTCTCTATCTGGGTAGTCGTGATGCATATGAACCGAAGCAAGCTGAGCATTAGACTTCAGGCTAGGCTCAAGTTTAAAACATTTGGTTCAAGCTCGATGGTAAACGAATCGAGTTTGAGCTTACCCTCGATTTTAAACTCATGATTAGGAATAGAATTTTGCCTAACAAGTTGAAAAAACCTTTACCTTGTTTATAAAACTTGAAATCAAGTTTGAGTTGTTTATTAAATGAAGGAATGCAAACGATCTAAATCAAAGAGATCTCAGATTGTTCATGAACAAGGTTAGGTTCATCCTTTTTAAACAGCTTGATCCA
The DNA here is from genome assembly GCA_963454935.2 of Ilex paraguariensis. Taxonomy (NCBI): domain Eukaryota; kingdom Viridiplantae; phylum Streptophyta; class Magnoliopsida; order Aquifoliales; family Aquifoliaceae; genus Ilex; species Ilex paraguariensis. The sequence continues at coordinate 19,253 of CAUOFW020007049.1, read as the reverse complement.
TTTTTAGCCCTACTGAGTAAATTTATCTGAACTAGATATTGGGATATGAAGCATTTCCTCTCTTATTTTGTGCAGGTCAGCAGCAATGATAAACTGAAAAGTGTCAATCACAGGGTACTAGCAAGAAATGTAGGTCCACGCATTTCAGTAGCTTGTTTTTTTACCGAAGGCAGAACACCAAAATTGCTCGGGCCGATTAAAGAGTTATTATCTGAAGAAAACCCGCCGGTCTATCGGGAGGTCACCGGTCAAGAGTTTTTCGAACTTCGCCTCAAGAAAGGAAATGATGGAACCTCTCATCTATCACCTTTTAAATTGCATAACTAGACATTGGATATGTTGATTATAGACTTGGACCAGGCTTTGTCTATGTATATGAGTCTGTATGTTATGTATTCCAATCCAAGGCAATAGCTGAAGCAATAAGTCTTGAGCAATAAACAAAAAAATTATTTCCTTTTTCCTCTATGATGGATGCGTGAGTTTTACGGTAGTAACTCAACTACATTATATGCAGACATTAATAAATTAATGCCTATAATGTAACTGAAATTAATTAGATAAATAAAATTAGATTGGACCTAAATTTCATAAGTCAAAATAATAAAAGTTTAAATTTAATTAAATAGACTTGAGTTGGACCTAAAACCTAAATGGTGCAAGCTAAAATGGACTAAAATTTCATGAGCCTAAATTGAACAAACTTTTAAAAGGTAAAATAAGTTGGACTTCAATTTCACAAACTAAAGCTCACAAATTTATGGGTAATCCGTTGCCTAAAGCCCATATAAGGATAATCAGGAAAAAAACTCTTATATGAATAACTACTCCTAACACTATAAATAAAGATCTAGGAGAGGGCCAAAGGAGAAGGGAAATAAGGAGAAAAAGCCAAGGAGGAATAAAGATCAGCGAAACTCTACTCGAACTTCACTTTCAACTGAAACCTTGCAAGTTCATCTCCGGGAAGAAAAACACATTGCTAAAGCCTTTCTTCGAGAAATCCAAATCATCTTCAAGTCATTTAATACGAAGAATTGTGAGAAAATTCATCAAAAACATCATCAAACTGAAGAACGGGAGATACATTGATCCATTTCTCGTACTTATCAAATCCACCAAAACCACCACCAATTGAAGAGCGAGAAATACGCTAATCAGGCCCTTATCTTTACCAAATTCATCATCTTCACTAAATCCACCGAGAATCAGAGAAAAGTGCACATGAAAAGTACACCGAAGAGAGTCAACACCACATCTTTTACTTAAAGTCAATCAAATTGACTATTGTAATTTGACCTTATTTTGTGTTAATTTATTTACGAAATTTGTTGTTACAAATTTTGGCACGCCCAGTGGGACCTTTTCTTCCTCTCATCTCTCAAGTCAAAAATCTAACAATCCTGACAACAATGGCAATCAAAGACATCATGATTCCTTCCACCGACAAGTCAGCGGACTTGGTTGAGGAATCAATTCCAAAAATCAGTGCCAGAACAAAGGTGGACAAATCTCAAATTTTGCCATCGATGGAGCATCGATTTAAGCAAAGCAAAAAAAAAAGGTTCTTCCAACCAAAAAGAGACAACCTACCCATTTTTATATCGATCTGGAGGAATAAATGGATGATTTTTTGCCCGGCACATACTCCAGCCTAGGCTTGAGAACTGAATCTTACTTCGAGACTTCTCCTAAGCAGAAGTACGGTGATTATTCCTCGGCCTCCAATAGGCCTATGCCTATGATGGTGACAGAAGCTACTTTATCTGAAAAACATCTTCAACAATTCATTACCACGATTGAGAGGTTGACCAAAGCCCTTGAAGGTAAAGAGATGCAAATCATTGCACTCATGAATCGACTTGAATTGCAAGAACCTTCAAAAGGAAGTAGTCAAGAAACTCCAAGTTCGTTTGATACTAAAATGCCAGAAAATTCAAAGTTTTTAGAACAACAGCAAAAACAAGAGCAATATGATCGAGCCATAGCCCAAAATGCTATGCAAGATTCTTCACAAATGTCTATTGCTGCACTTTTTATCCAACAACTTCAACATATGATTACTGATACCATTTGAGCCCAATATGGAGGAGCTCCCCAGTCTTCGTTGGTATATGCCAAGCCATATACCAGATGAATTGAGAAGATACAAATGCCAATAGGCTACCAATACCTGAAGTTTCAACAGTTTGATGGTAAAGACAACTCGAAATACATGTTACCCATTTCATTGAAACATGCAATAATGTTGGTATCTACAACGATCTAATGGTAAAACAATTTGTTTGATCCCTCAGAGGGGATGCGTTTGACTGATACACTGATCTAACAGTTGGAACTATCGACAATTGGGACCACTGGAACGGGAATTCCTCACTCGATTCTATAGCACCCGACGAATGGTAAGTCTTCTTGAACTTACAAGAACAAAGCAAAGAAAAGATGAGCATATCATTGATTATATTGAACGTTGGTGGAGTCTTATTCTCAATTGCAAGGAACACATTAATGAAGCTTCTTCGATTGATATGTGTGTCCTAGGGATGCATTGGGGACTACTCTGTAGTCTCATAGAAAACATGTCCTATACTTTCGAAGAACTTGCAACATGAGCCCATGACTTGGAGATTCAAATTTTCAGCCACAAAAGTTATTTTCTCAGTGACCCTCATAAAAAGAAAGATGTGAAAGCTTCCAAATCCAAAGATTCTTTGGCAATCTCCACTACAACGGTGAAGATTTTTGGTAAAAAGTCAAAGACAGACTTCCAAGTCAAATTTAATCAAGATCAAACTCAAAAAAAGACAAAACCAAGTTTGAAAGAACTTGAAGAGAAGAAATATCCCTTCACTGATGGTGAAGTGTCAAATATATTTGATCAACTATTCGAGTTAAAGCTTATCTAGATTCCAACACCCACGAGGCCAGAAGAATCGAGAATGGTTGATAAGCCAAAGTATTGTAAATATCATCAGATTATTAGTCATCCCCTTGAAAGATGTTTTATCTTGAAGGAAGAGATTCTTCGTTTATTGAACGAGAAAAAAATTACACTCGATTCTAGCGAAGAAATGACAGCTGCAAATGTGAAAATGGTCACTTTTGGGTCCTTCAACCCTATACTAATTCCAAACAAAGGCGCACAATCATCACCTCCGATACATCCTAAAGAATCATCACAACTGTTGAACTCTTCTATCTCTGTAGAAGAAACATCATCAATTGAAAGTAAGGAACTTACCGTTCCTCTTCCTGAAGAAGTTATACAAGTACAATTCATTGTTGATGATGAGATAACAATGGTGTATGCATACCCAGGTATCCTGAGGCATAAAAACCCCAACATCCCAATGCTTTATGAACTCATGACAGATGATTTAGATGTTTAGGCATCATCATTTGAATCAGAAGACGAGATTAGGGATGGTTGGTCAACCTTTGTCAGCAAAAAAGATAAATACCGAACCTCGATTACTAACATAGTCATCTAATCTACTAGGTGACTCAGAGTTCATGTTGGGATCACCTATTTTGGATTTCAAACCGAGTGGGTGGCCTCCTTTGGATGATTCTGTAGCTATTGAAGAAGATTTGGGGCAATTAACTACGATGAAATCTCGTAGAGTCTATAAGATACAACATTCATCTCCTCCAACTAAAAAGTTAAAATACCCCAAAACAAAAAAGGGATCTCATTCTCGCCGAAATCGAAGATGTGGAGGAAAAAGAAGAGTGTCTTCCCAGTCGATAACACTAATGATGAAGACTATAAGTTATGTTCTCGCACATCTGTAACATTGATGAAATATTTTTCAAACAATTCTTTACAAGGGAATCAATGACATCTTATGTGATCGATGCTCGTGAAGAAAAATGCATAACTGATGCTCCACTAAATAAAGATTCAGATACCAAAAATGCCCAGAAAGAGGTATTGATAGACAAAGAAGAAATGATTCAAGGTTCAGAGAAATTCCATCAAACCTAAGTCATCCTGAGGCATTTGAATTACCCGAAGAAACCTGACAAGTGTTAGTACAATCTTTGGTCAACCCGGAAAGATTAAAAAAGAAGATCTTAACTGTTGTTGACCAAGTTAGTCAATCCGTTTGCATGACAACAATTTCATTCACTAATGGAGATTTGTAATTAGGATCTTTCATCCACAATAGACTCCTTTACGTGAGCGGGTGTATTTGAGATTATAAAGTATCTCGTATCTTGATCAATTGTGAATCAGCTGTCAACATCATGCCCATTCACATCATGAAGCAACTTGGAATCTCTATGGAGGAGTTGTCAAAAAGTAAACTAACAATTCAAGGTTGTAATCAATGGGGGCAACGTGTCATTGGTATGATTTGCCTTAAGATTGAGATCGGAGAGTTGGTGTCTTTTTCTCTTTTCTATGTCATTGACTCCAAAACATCTTATGAGTTACAATTGGGGCAAACTTGATTACATTAGATAGGAGTTGTGCCATCAACATTGCACCAATGCTTCAAATATTATCATGATGGAGAGGTGAGGCAAGTCATTGCTGAAACCAAGCCTTTATCAACAAAAGAATCTCACTTTACAGACGCTAAATTCTACTTTGAAATGGAGCTTATTACGGAGGCCCTTCCTAGTACCATATCGAAGATCAAACTATTAAAAGAAAAATAAGAAAAATTATCAACAGACGACATCAAGCACTAGAAGAATGAACTAACCTTGCCTGTAACTCAATTATCAAAACTGCCGATCTCTAACCCACCACTAAAGGGCTTCACAAAATCTTCTGTAGCAGAAGAAGGAAAAGATTGTAAAGAAGGCTGATTTGATCCTCGTATTAAAAAACTATTTGAAAATGAAGGTTATAGTAAAGGTGAACCACGCCAACTTGGGAAACTCGATCTAATTCTTTTAAGGGAGAAAACTGATGAGTCAATGATAACACAAAGGGTTGCTAAAGGAGAGACCTCTGCACAAAATAAATTTGAGATAGGATATTATCCCACTCCAATCCCGATTAAGTTAAAGAAGGCTTCAACAAATCCTATCATGATTCAAATATTCGAGTACAAGGATGAAGAGATCATACAATCTTTTATTTCTATTTTTGATCGACTTGGTAAATAAGATACTCGAGGTACGGTGTTTGATTGATTGAGTGGAGAAGCTCTTCCTCTGGAATCTTTACAAACAACTTTGGTGTTCACACATTTTGGACAATTTGTTGACCAGAATGTACCAAATTTTCCCAAGCAGGTCAAGAAACAACGGAGATGACACAGACATCATATACAAAAGCATGCAAATGTAGCTAAGGAAGTCACTGTTAATCTCAATAATCTTGTAGCCACCTAAGACTTGCTTGCAAGAAATAAGAAAAGGCAAAAAATTGTGCATACCAAAAACATCGAAAAAGAAGCTATCTTAATGAACTATGTCACCGTTGAGTAAACAATAGTGCAAGAATTATCCTCAACAAATGAATCCAACCAAAGTTCGATCACCTGTGAAGAATTGGGGCAAGATATGATTGAGAATATTGAGGATGACCATGAAGATATTGATCACAAAGATGCAATCATCTATTTTTCTATTACGAATGATATTTTCTCTAATATATTGTCACTACAGTGGTTTTGTCAAAATTTAGTTTTATAATTTTCAGCCAAGTCAATACATTGGTTAAGTTTGGTTTCATTCAAGAAACCGAAGAAGGATGAAAATATGAGAATTTATATCGTTTTTCAAGACTTGAATCAGGTATGTTCAAGGTATGTTTATTCCTTGTCAATCAATAAATTCAAGATTGAGGAAGAAGTCATCTCTGTGAACCATGTGACTATTGATAAAATATCAGAACTAGAAGGCTCAACTGCCATTGTTGATGATCTAAAGCAATTGCATCTAGGAACGAAAGATAATCCAAGACCAATATTCATCAGTGCTCTTTTGAAACCTCAAGAGGAAAGTGAGAACTTTAAACTATTATAGGAGTTTAAAGATATTTTTGCATGGTCATACAAAAAAATGTCAGGGCTTGATCCCAAAGTTGGGGTTCATCATCTTGCTGTTAAACATAGTGCTCACCCCATTAAGCAGCCACATCAAAGATTCTGTCCAAAACTAGTCCCATAGATTGAAGCTGAAGTCAATAAGTTAATAGACGCTGAATTTATTCGAGAAGTCAAATACCCAACATGGATTGCTAATATGGTACCTGTCAGAAAGAAAAATGGACAAATTCGAGTTTGTGTTAATTTTATAGATTTAAATCAAGCATGTCCGAAAAGATGACTTTTTATTGCCAATTACAGAACTTATGGTTGATGCAACCATGGGACATGAGACATTATCTTTCATGGATGGTTCCTTTGGAAACAATCAAATTCGAATGGACCCCAAGGACGAAGAACTCAATTCATTTCAAAACCCCAATGGAGTTTACTGCTACGAGGTGATGCCCTTCGGACTCAGGAATGTTGGTGTCACATATCAACATTCAATACAAAAGATTTTTGATGATGTACTATACAAAAATGTTGAATGTTATGTTGATGACCTGGTTGTAAAGACAATAAGGCATGAAGATCATCTTGATGATTTACACAACATTTTTGAACGGCTTCGAAGATATCAACTAAAAATGAACCCCTTAATGTCTTTGGGGTTACCTTTGGCAAGTTCTTCAGATTCATTGTCAAGCATTGAGGCATCGTGATTGATTAATCAAAAATAGAGGCTATCCTAAAGATGCTAGAGTCTCGCAATCTGCATGACCTGAAAAGTCTTCAAGAAAGGTTTGCCTATATACGAAAATTTATCTCGAACCTTATTGGGCGTTGTCATCCATTCAATAAACTAATGAAGAAAGGTGTTCCTTTTGAATAGGACGGTGCTTGCCAGAATACCTTTGAAAATATTAAACAATTTCTCATTCATCCCCCGGTCCTCGCAGCACCAATTCAAGGAGAACTATTGATCCTTTATATTGCTGCCCAAAAACAGTCATTAAGAGCACTCTTATCACAAGTTAATGATGAGGGAAAAGAAAATACATTATACTAATTAAGTTGGACATTAGTAGGTGCAGAACTAAACTACTCACCTTTTGAAAAGGTGTGTCTTGCATTAGTCATCGCTATAAAAGAAGTTAAGGCATTATATGCTGGCTAATTCAAGTTTTGGTTAGAAAAGAAGAATAAAGAAGAAGGGGTTTACAAGCAAATGGAGACCAAGTGAATGGAAAGTCAAGCTTAAAGTAGAAAATAATAATGAAGTTTATGTTGAGTTCATAAGAATTGTTGGGTTGAATTTTGACACTAGTTTTCAACTTATTTTAGAAAATACTTTTTTTTTATGTGTCGTCATTTAGGCGGAATTTGATTTGATTTTAATTTAGGTAGTGGTAAAACTCATTGTTTTTAAATTCTAAAATTGTTGGTCATTGTGTTTTATCATCTGATTTGCATAGTATATGATTGGCTGACAATAACAAATATGGTTCTTCAAATATTGTTAATATTATATCCAAAAGACCTCTAATTAAAGAAAGGTTTTCACAATTGTGACATAAATGTTTGGATCACATTTCTAGAGAAAGAGTAAAAAGATTAATAAAGAATGATATTCTTTCTTCCCTTGATTTTTGAGACTTTGAAACTTGTGTTGACTATATTTGGGGTAAATTGACCAAGACTAAGAAAAAAAGTGCAACTTGCAGTCTAGATTTTTTAAAAATCATTCACACTAAAATTAGTAGAACTTAGTCACATACTTTGTGTGGTAATAAATAATTTATTATAGTTATTGATGATTTCTCTTGTTATAGATATATTTATTTAATTAATGAAAAAAATTCTAATGCTCTTGAAAAGTTTAAAATTTTCAAGACTAAGGTAGGGAAACCATTAGAAAAAGTCATCAATATTGTTAGGATCGTGGTGGTGAGTGTTATGGCAACATATGTTGTGCCTGGATAGCATTTGAGACCATTTGCCAAATACTTGTAAGGATGTGACATTATTGTCCAATATACAATGTCTGATAGTTTTGAGCAGAATGATGTGATTGAAAAGTATAACCGCACCCTTAAAACATGATGAGTAAGTGTAATTTACCTAATTACCTTTGGGGTGTTCTTAATAGAGTTCCTAACAAATCTATTTCAAAAATATTTATTGAATTATGGCCCAATAGGAAATCAGGTCTTAATTATATTTGTGTCTGAAGTTGTCCTGCTGATGTCAAAATCTATAACCCTTTTTGTTAAAACAAAACATTGCCTTTATAGTTAGTGTCTTTGGTAGGTGTCTTTCTAATCTAAGATTCGATCATTGGATAACAACTAAGAAAGTTCTGAAATAATTGCAAAGGAAAAAAGATTGCATGCTTGTTCATTGGGGGGTTGATAGTCTAGAGGTGATTGGTTACTCACATTCAATTTTTGCTGATTGTCTAGATAATTTAAAATTCACTTCAAGATATATTTTCATGTTAGCTGAAGGAGCAATAGCATGGAAGAATGTTAAACAAACTCTCATAGTTCTTCCATTATGAAAGTTGAATTTGTAGCTTATTATGGAGCTACAACATAAGCTATATGACTAAGGAATTTTTTTTCAAAGCTTATGATTGTTGATTCCATCTCTAAACCACTAAAAATTTATTGTGACAATAGTGCAACTTTGTTCTTCTTAAAAAACAACAAAAATTCTAGTGGATCTAAGCATATGAAAAATAAAAATCTTTCAGTCGAGGACTAAATGAAGAAATGTGACATTGTGATTGAACATGTTAATATAGAATCAATGCTTGATGATCATTTAACCAATGGACTAAGACATGTTATTTTTAAGAAACATGTTGACAACATGGACATTTTTGGGGTCTTTTGATGCACTTGGTTAGTGAGAGTTTATTTATGTGTTAAGAAATTTTGCATTGATTTAATTTGATATATGATATTTGCTACTCATTTATGAGAGACATACATCTATTTGATAAGTAATAAATATTTTGATAATCATCCTTATTGTTAGCACGATATTCTTACTCTGTTATATATGTGCACATTTATGATATGACATTTTATATAAAATCTTAAGCCTTTGTGTATATCTTAAGTATGACTATTTTGTCAATAGAGCATGTCTCTGATTACACCATTGAGAAAATCTCCAAGATTTTAAGTTTTAAGACATACTAGCTTATTGTTGAAGCTAATGGATTTCTCTAGCTTGTTGAAGCATACTGTTAAAGAGAAATTATTTGGAGATCATATATTGATGTACTATTTTCTTACGACACTACCACATCTTGATCCATGTCAATAGGATTATTGTTTTTTACGATCATAGATTGATCCTATGTCAATAAAGGATGTAAAGACTATCATGGTTCAAAAATAGTAGTGTTATTGGACCGGGTTAGGGGTGTTCATGGGCCGGGCCGGACTAGGCCCTTGAAATTCTTTTCGTCTCAAGCTTGGGTAATGTAGGTTCAAGCTCTTAACTAAGTGAGTTATAGGGCAGGCCGAGCCAGGTCGAGCTTCGGGTAGGGCTATGCTTTCTACAGCCCAACTCGCAAGCCTATTGCGCGGGCTTGTGAGCGAGCTTATTGGGCGGGCCTACTCACGTGTTTTTTTATATACAACTTTATTTAAAAATAATAAATATTTTTGTAACTTAATATTTGTGTAAATTATATTTTTAAATCAAAAGTAAAGTCGAAATGAATAAAAATAAAATAATGAATAATTTTATTTTTGATTAGTGGTTGAATTACATCCAACAGAATGAATGCATCTCAACTAGGTTTACACCTACTCACTTATCTTTTATTTGCATTATTTTACCCTTTAAAACTAGTATGCTTAATACATGAAAAAATAAAATAATACATTATTTATAGTATCTAAATTTTAAAACTTCAAATTCTGACATTGAGAGACTTATTTCAAAATTTTAAATTAATAATCTAAAAGTATAACTTTTTTTCAAAGGAATGGTGGGTGGGATAGTCTTGGCGTGAAAGCAGGCTCTTGTGCTGTAACGCCTCAAAATCCACATTGGACGGCATTACTATCTAAAACTATTCACATCATGAGAGCAACGAATATAATCCATAAGTACAGAAGATTTCATTCATCATTCATAATATTTATAACATCATCCAAAAGAATATGCCAACCATGACAATTACATCCCCAAAAATTAACTATTAACTTATAGCAGAATAATAAAAATATTAGACTTCATATTGTTTCAAAATGAATCTCTTAGTCTAGAACATAAAAAGAACAATTCTAAACATCCCCTTCCGAATCCACATGCCCATCAACTTGAGCTTCGCAAATCACTTGCTCGTCAACTCAGGGCTCTTCCTCTAAACCAAAATCTGAAAATAAGTATTGTTTGTAGGGGATGAGCACTAAGCTCTGTAGGAAAATCCTTCCAAACGTGAACAAGGTTTTGAAAACATATAAAACAAGTTGGTCTCATTTCACAAATATCATATATAACCTTTGAAAGAAAACAGTGACATTCGATCTCAAGTTTACGCAATCTCGATATATAAAATAAAGAAGTAAAACCAATTCCAACAGTAACCCATTTCCACAACATTACCAATAACCCACAACTTGTACCATGACCCACAATGCATATCAAACCACAACTTTTATCTTTCACAATAATATGTATATGTATATGTACTTGTATCTCAGGTATGATGTATGACATCGCATGAATAAATCGAGAATATCCTGACCCACACACATACACCCAATCCTCGCAAGGATATTTAATTTTTAGGAAGGCGCGTATACCAACGCATTGACAGGGACGATCCAACCCAGGAGTAGTATACTAACCCTCAGTCTCGATAATACGTGAGCGAATAGTGGTTTGGTCCTCACAAGGCACCAACCCCACTACGAGTGGTAGGGAACCTTCAAACCCCCACGAAGTAAGAAATGCATCTACACCACTCTACGATATCCGGTCAATGGTCACCCATGGTCATCCAAACATCCACAAGAGATACAATACAACCCAATTCTTCAAATCACAAGCAAAATCCAAAAATTCCCAAATTTTACATGTATAATTCCATAGAACAATTTGAGAAAATAAGCAAGAGATCATCAACCATAGTATTTTATTATTCAATACCAATCACTAGAGTTTTGAAATCAATAACGAAGGAATATTGAGAGAAAAATTCATTTTTCTTGAAAATTAGGATTTTCAATACAAGAAAAAAAGATTTCATGGCTATTCACCCATAGCTTCCGTCAAAACATGTTAATCTTTGCAAGAGCATCAAAAAATAATGATTTCATAGCATATATGTAGGATTGAGAGTGAAAATATATGTATATATAAGCCCTAGCATCAATGAACAAAAGTGAAAAAAATTCCCTACCTTGCTTCCTTAGTTTTGAGTGAAGAAGATAAAGATTTAATCTTTCCCAACTTGAATCAACCCTTGAATCTCTTGCTTTTCCCCTTCTGTCTTCCTCTCTAGGATTAAGAATGTTGAAATGGGCCTAAAGAGGATGTCTTTAAGTATTTGTAAGGTGAGAAATGACCTCCTGTACACAATTCTGAAGCTCAGAATCTGTAAGTCACATTCGAACGTCACTTTAGCGTTCGAACGTCAATAGTGCAAATTATTGATTCACATTCGAACATCACTTGCCGTTTGAATGTTAGTTGCTCCCCATACTTTTGCATTTCCATCAGAGCTCTGCAAACATCAAAGTATAGGGACTTACTATCGTTCGAACGTCCTCCCAGTTTCTGCTGAAACTTCTAGTTAAGTTTTGACCTATTTAGAGGTTGATTTGAAAAATTTTCGTGAAATACACTTTTGTAGCCATTTAAGTCTAATATCTACTGTAAAAATGTCAGTTCAAACGGACATAAGGGGTAAAACGTTGTGGTCCAAATACTAATTAGTGTCTAAAATCTTTTCTACTCAAATTTTATCTAAAATGTGTTTGAACTCCGGACTACTTCCTAACTTCCAATCCATACCCTATTACCTCACCTAACATTTTTATTTCTACTTTTACGATCCACGTCGTTCATGCATAAATTATCACATCTATTAGCATTTCAAAAATAATTACATTGCTATATTAAGATAAGCATATGGGGGTTTACATGGGCCAAGTTTTAACGAGTTTTTCTGGCAGGTTATTGAGCCGGGTAATGGATTTGGGGGCTAATTTAAGCCCTTTTTTTTAATGATATTGGGTTCGAACGGGTCAACTATCGAACCTATCGGATTTCGAGCCAGGTAACAGGACCTGTGGGTAACCCGGCCCATGAACACCCCTAGATCGAGTTGTGTTTGAGATGTTGTCTTAGGACCCTATTTGTTTTATTTTGTGGCCACATTGATCTTTTGTTTAATTAGCTTGAAATTCATTTTTCAACAAATAATTTTATTTTATTTTTTAAATGACTACCATGAATGTTGCCCAAGTGGAAGAATGTTGAAATTTTTTTATATTGGACTTCCATTAATTGATAGTTGATTTTGGGTTTCAGAAAAACAGGCTGAATTTGTGATCCAATGAGAGGAGCACAATATTGTTAAGTGATCTATTTTGATAAATTAATGTACATCTTTTTAATTGATGTGGTTGAATCAGTTAAGTGTAGGTTTTAATCTAATTATGATCTGTAATGGGAGAGTCTATTAGATTCATTATAAATAATAGGCTACGTCCCCCTCTCTACTTCATAACATAATTTGGTTTGTCTCATTAAGAGCTTCCTATTTCTTTGAAGAAAATGGGGAAAACCTTGTCCTTCTGTGAAAAAAAAATGTGAAGATGGAGTAACATGACTTGCACTGTATGTTCTAAAAGTTGTAATTTAGGTGTTCTAAATTTTATATACGAATCGTTAATAAATTCTTACATTTCTCTATCTAAAAGCTAGAGGAGAAAGATTGAACTCGGAGTCTTCAACTTTCGAGCCAAGTTTTATAAGTTCGAGCTAAGTTTATCGAGCTTATTTTTCTAAATGAATCTAAAAAATTGTTCAAATTGAACTCGTTTAGAAAATGAGCCGAGTTGAATCTGAGCCAAGCACGAATAGCCCAACTATTTTATATATAAACGAAATTTTTAGAACACGAGTATAAAAAATTATTTAAACTCGACATATTTAGAACAGGAGTCAACCTCTTCGGCTTGATTGTCAGCTTACACCCAACTACCATCTTGAATTAGCTTTCACCATTAATGGAGAAGGAACCATGGGGCCACAACTGCCCTATGAAGAAGAGGAGGAACACCTCCAACGCACCAGGAGAATCAAATGCCGGTGGACCCTGCAAATACACCAAAAAACCCAACAGTTGAAGAATATGAAATGCTCGACAATCAAGAAAAACCACAGGAACATTTATAGGCCAAGCTGATCTAATGGATGATAAAACTGTGATTTATTTTGATGAAGCTGCCTCTAATGAGCTATGCCCAAAAATCAGTTTATCAAACAAGACTTTGATCTGATGATGTCCGTGAACTCAATTAGTGCAGCCCAACCATAACGAAGATAATGGCCGGCAATGTAGAAATTGGTGGACCGTGGAGTACTATCATTCAAAATGGAAAAGTGCTGCTACATAATTGATGGGACTTTTCTGAAATACACGATGATGAAGACACGTGTCCTCGGTATTACTAAAACACTGTTGATAAGATCAAGCACCATCGGCGCATAAAGGTCCTCGCCCCCGAGGTACTCGTCATATAGGATCATGGCATTCAATACGTTTTACAACCGACACGTGGCCTCGGTATGATATGGTACCTCGGTCGGTATCCCTCCCTCGGTTCCGAGATGAGCCTTTCCTCGGTGCCGAGGTGTACCCTGTCCTGGACGCCTCCTCTAATCCAGGATAAGCTATTGACGTACAGGTCATTAGCCTAGGCTAGTCTAGGCTATTCATCATGACCTCGTCTTACACAGTTAGTGTCAGAACGTACTGGAATGCAGGGGTCACAACCAATAGGGGATGGACGCGTGGCGTATGATATCACATCGAAGACAGAGAAACCGCATGTCGTTGCTGACACGCGACTTGGGAAAGCAAACTATTAATTACACCATTTCCTTGATGAGACCGCATTCAATGCGGTAAGGCTCAGAAATGAAAGGCAATAAATGCTCCTAATACAGTGCATTTATTACATCCTCCCCGAGAGGGGTACATTGTACCGTCAGCATCCCGATGACACAGCATTGATTGCTCGGGACCCCGAGCAGTTAAGAAGAGAAAACATTCCTCATCAGAATCAGTGCGCACACTGCCTGTACCTAATGATCACCTACTGACTACACTGACAGCAATCATGAGCTTTTGAGGTATAAATACTCCTTGCAAAAGGCAAGACGGGTATGCAACAAAAAACTCTTTACTACAATACACACTCAGTGTTTTCTCCTTCCTCTCTCTTTCTCAAAGACTGACTAGATCGTCGGAGGGGATACGCCGAAAAACACTCCGGCGCCCTTCTAACTTGTTCTTCTTTGTTCCAGGAACCTCTTTCAGCCTTACTGGATTGTTCTTCCGCTCCCCCAGGGTCTCCCGTTGCCATTTCAGGTTACCACCGGACCTCGCAGGCTGTTCCAAGCAGCGTGGTTGGTCACTCAACTGGCTCACTCGAGTTCACCAAGGGAGAGATCTGTTCTCGTTTTTATATTGTGCAGGATTTTGCACGCACAATCTGGCGCCGTCTGTGGGAAATGACTAGTTTTCCTAGTTTTTTTCTCTATAAAGAACAGTGACCATGGTGAACACTCGACAGAAAGGGAAAGGACCCCACCAAAGGAGTCTCGAGTTACAAGCTCCCTGTCATCACGGAGGAAGGGATCACACCAATACGAATAAAAGTGCCTCTACTCGGTCAAGAGGGGTTACCCCTCAAACCAGTATGGGAATCAGGTCAGGGGGATCAGCCCCCTTGGCTCGTCAGTTGGCGGAGGTGATTGAAGAAAAATTTGGCGATAGATTACATCAGCTGGAAAAGGACAATGTAAACGTCCTAAGCCGGCTCAACGAGTTTGCCGCCTCTGGCGAAGGATCGAGGGATTCATTTCTGTCTCGTGGGCTTCCCGCCCGGGAGGCGGAAACGAAGGATCTAAGAAACCACCTAAACAACAAAGCAGAAAGCTCTAGGGCCCCAAAGCGACCCAGAGCCAGCGAGCATCATCATGACAACCATTCAAGGAAAACAAGGCCATTGGCCCTGGACGACCTCCGACGAGGTTTGTCTAGACGGAGGAAAGGAGATGAATCTGAGGAGGACTCCACCCAATCCACACGACGCCCAGGAAATGAGGGGCTTACCGATGAACTCAAGGACTTCAGAAGGCATCCCGTCAGGGAAGAGATTGATCTCAGAGCCCGGTTAGACTCTAGGAGAAAGGGTAAGGCTGTCCAGGATGAGGCCGAGGACGAAGTCATACAAACACCCTTTACGAGGGAGATCAGTGAGATGGAGGTTTCAAGAAAGTTTGTCGTGCCGCGGTTCAAAACTTATGACGGGCGGTCCGATCCCGAAGCCCATGTCAGGCAATACAAGCAGATGATGTCCCTCTATCATTTGGACCAACGGTTTCTCTGCCGAGTGTTTCTTATGAGCTTGTGGGACTCTGCGATGAAGTGGTTCGAGGCGCTTCCCCCCAACAGTATTGGGTCCTGGAAGGAATTGACTAAGCAGTTCCTGGCTCGATTCATTACGGGGAGTAAGCGCCCCAAAGACATTGGATCATTGCTGACCCTCAGACGGAGGGAATCCGAGACTCTTCGCTAGTACGCCATCCGATACTGGGAAGAGGTTAATGAGGTAGAAGGCTGCTCGAAGGTCATGGCAGCAGCATCTTTCCGGCTCGACTTGGCAAGGGACACGGACCTGTACCGATCCCTGACCAAGAAGACTCCCTCGGATATGGGGGAACTAATGGCCCGGATAAACAAATACTCGAGGGTTGAGGACGAGATGGGAAACAGCAAAGGCCGAGCCCCCCAATCTAAGAGAAAAGAGAAGGAGCGGGAAGATATTCCCCGAAAGGGATTGCTACCCCCTCCAAGAGGTCTGTCCAAAGGAATTCATACTGTGTTCAAGGAACCCATCTTCAAGCTGCTCCATAAAATCAAGCACGAGCCGTTCTTCAAATGGCCGCCCAGGATGCAGAGCGACCCCTCCACCCGTGATCAAAAGGTTAGGTGTTCCTTTCACCGGAATTTCGGGCATTGCACCGAAAGCTGCAGGGTGTTCAAATCGTTCTTGGAAAGCTTGGTCCGAGACGGATATTTGAAAGAGTACATAGAGCCCAGGCCAGAAGAGAGACGAGTCATTGCCCCGACCGAGGAGCCGGACAACATCATAGATGTCATCCATATATGTCCCCTGGATCGCCCCACGTCCAAGGAACTCGAGTCCGACCTCAAGAGGGTAGCTTTTACCAGGAAGGTAGCCGAGGTTGATGTAGGGCCACCAAGTAAAAGGGCCAGGACGGGTGAGCTTGACATTACATTCTCCGACGCGGATTTGATAGACGTAGTGACTCCTCATAACGACGCCCTTGTCTTGACCCTGAGGATAGGGAAATTCGATGTCAAAAGGATTTTGATAGACTCTAGAAGCTCCTCGGAGGTGATGTACTTCGAAACTTTGAAACGGATGGGTCTTGGCCCCAAAGACCTCACCAAAGTCAGGACACCCCTCATCGGGTTCAACGGCTCGTTCGCCCTGCCCGTGGAGAAAATCACATTGCTAGTTGTCACAGGTCCCTTTGTCATCGACACCGAGTTTGTCGTGATCGACACAGACTCTCCCTATAACGTGATTATGGGGTGAACATGGCTGCATGCGTTGGGAGCGGTGCACTCCACTTTCCACCAGAAATTAAAATTCACCACGCCAGAGGGTATCATGGAGATCCGGGGGGACCAAGCGTCCGCGAAAAACTGTTTTTATTCAGCCATTTGAGCCGGGGCGTTCGGCCAGGAGAAGGGGCGAGCACCTGAAGAGATTATAGAAAAATAGCAATTACAGTCCGGGCGTCCAGGAATGGATGACCCCCGGATAGACCCAACTGAGCGGTCGGTAGAAGACCTCCGGAAGGTGCCCTTGGTAGAGGGAGAAGAAGAGAGGTATTTCTTAGTTGGGACCTCGATGCCCACAGCCGAACAAGAGGAGATGATCGAGTTCCTAAGGAAAAATACAGACGTGTTCGCATGGAACGAGATGGAAATGACGGGGGTAGACCCCGAGATAATCACACACAGGCTGCATGTTGACCCGTCGCACAAGCCAGTCAAACAGAGGCCACGACGCATGGCCCCGCATCACACCAGCGCGGT
This sequence comes from Ilex paraguariensis, assembly GCA_963454935.2. NCBI lineage: Eukaryota > Viridiplantae > Streptophyta > Magnoliopsida > Aquifoliales > Aquifoliaceae > Ilex > Ilex paraguariensis. The sequence continues at coordinate 1,865 of CAUOFW020007049.1, read as the reverse complement.
CAACGAGGAAATTGACAAACTCCTGAAGGCCGACGCCATTCGAGAGATACAATTCCCAGAATGGCTATCTAATACAGTGTGCGCAAAGAAGAAAGGGGGAAATGGCGTGTCTGCGTAGACTTTACAGATCTGAACAAGGCATGTCCCAAGGATGACTACCCCCTGCCAAAGGTGGACCAGCTAGTAGATGCCACTGCCGGATATGAACGAATGGACTTCCTGGATGCCCGAGCCGGATATCATCAGATCCCTCTCTATGCCCCGGATCAGAAAAGACGACGTTTATCACTCCGAAGGGAGTTTACTGTTACAAAGTAATGCCGTTTGGACTAAAGAACGCCGGGGCAACATACCAAAGACTGATGAATCGGATGTTCAAAAAGTAGATCGGCAACACCATGGAGGTCTACATAGACGATATGCTGGTGAAGAGCAAACGGAGTTGTGATCATCTGACAGATTTGGAGGATACCTTCTCCACCCTCAGGGAGTATGGGCTGAAGCTGAATACGGTGAAGTGCATTTTCGGAGTGGAATCAGGTAAATTCCTCGGATACCTGGTTAGTCAACGAGGAATCGAAGCCAACCCGGATCAGATTCAAGCGATCCTGGACATCCGGAGCCCCCGCACTGTCCGAGAAGTCCAGAAACTCACAGGGATGCTGGCTGCACTTAACCGTTTCGTCTCACGCTCCTCGGATAAATGCAAACCCTTTTTCGGAGCAATCAAGAGTGCTGAGAAGAATATGTGGAGCCAGGGGTGCGAGGACGCCCTGGCTGGAATCAAGGAATACCTAAGGACTCTTCCAACCTTGTCCGTCCCCATCCAGGGGGAGATGCTGTTCTTGTACCTGGCAGTATCTGAGTTTGCGGTAAGCGGTACTTATCCGTGAGCATGAGCACCGCCAGAAGCCGATTTACTATATAAGCAAGGCGCTCCTAGACGCAGAGACAAGATATCTACCCCTAGAGAAACTGGCTCTATCCCTGGTCACCACTGCAAGGAAACTGCGGCATTATTTCCAAGCGCACCCAATCACTGTCCTTACCGATCAGCCCTTGAAAGCAATCTTGAGGAAAGCGGAACTCTCCGGAAGGATTTCCAAGTGGGCAGTAGAGTTGGGGGAGCACGACATTCATTTCAAACCCCGAACTGCGATAAAAGGTCAAATATTGGCAGACTTCATAGCTGAGTTTTCGGGGGAGCATCCCGTTCCAGAAGGACCGCCTCCTCCCTACTTAGCGTCTCCAACGAATTGTGAAGGATCGCCCTGGCTTTTGTGTGTGGACGGTTCATCAAATAGTAAGGGGTCCGGAATCGGTATCTTGCTGACCTCTCCAGATGGAATTATTGCGGAGCAGGCCGTTCGGCTGGGATTCAAGGCTTCGAATAATGAAGCTGAATACGAGACCCTCATCTCAGGACTTCGGTTAGCTGAGGCGACTGGAGTTACCGATTTAATCGTGCATTGTGATTCTATGCTAGTGGTCAATCAAGTCAACGAGAGTTTGAAACGAGGGACCCCAGGATGAAGGCCTACCATCACCAGGCGACGACTGTAATCCGAAGGTTCGGCCGGATTGAAATCAAACAAGTGTCCCGAGACAAGAACACACATGCCGACGCCCTGGCTTGTCTAGCCTCGGCGGTGGACTCCTCCCAGTCGCGCAGGATCACCATTGAATACCTTCCCACTCCTGCATAGACCATGCTCCCGAGGCAATGGTCATCCAGGACGCACACAAGCCGCCCAGTGGATTGATCCCTTTCTCAAGGTTCCTAACAACAGAGATCTCTCCGGAGTGTTCAAAGGAAGCAAGAAGATAAAACTCAAGCTCCAAGATTTTGGGTCTCTCCGGATTAG
>CAUOFW020007048.1:0-22207 GCA_963454935.2 Ilex paraguariensis | reverse complement strand
TTTCTTCTTCTACATCTTCATCTTCTGGCCATTTCAGCTTCTTCGCCAATTTTTCTACTCTCAAACATATGTAATCTCATATCAATCTGTTTAGATTCCACCAATTTTATTCAGTGGAAATTCCACATTTCTGCTATACTTCGAGCACTTCTACTTATGGAATTCATAGATGGAACATTTCAATGTCAAAAAAAAGTTTCTTCGAGATGAAATAGGGTTGATTACAACTCAACTTAATCCAGATTATTAACTCTAGATTACACAAGATCAAGCCCTCATGACTTCGATTAATGCAACCCTGACAACCTCGATAATTTCTATTCTGGTTGGTTATACAACAACTTGGGAGATTTGGCTAGCACTTAAAAGGAGGTACTCATCTCTATCCAGATCTAATATACTTCAGCTTAAGACTAGTTTGCAAACTATCACTAAACGTACAGATTCATTTGACATTTACATACAAAAGATTAAAGAAATTAGAGATAAGCTTGTCAAAACTTCAATTTTTCTTGATAATGAGGATATCTTTATCTCTACACTCAATGGACTTCCTATAGAATATAATGATTTTAGAACATCTATTAGAACCTGATCTCAAAGTGCTACTCTATACGATCTTTATGTTCTTCTCAAAGCTAAAGAATCCTTTATTGAATCAGTTTCTCCTAAAAATCCCAATACCTTCACACCTACTACTATGGCTACCTGTAATTCAAATAAAAATTATTTTGGAAGAAGTAATAGTACAAGAAATGGTCAGAGAGGTTGTGTTAATGGCAGAGGACATGGTAGAGAAAATGGCAAAGGTATGGCCAATGGCAGACACAATAATAAGTCTAATAGGTCCAATCAACCAGAAAATCCCTCAATTCTTAGGTCAACACCACAATAGAAGCAAAACTACTCTAATAATCAATCTCACTATTATAGAGTGGTTTGTCAGATTTGTAACAAGTCAGGGCATTTAGCTCTTGACTGCTATCATTGCATGGATTATGCTTACCAAGGAAAACAACCTCCTTCATAGTTGACTACCATCACAACTTCATCCTCTAAGCTGATGTAAATTCACCATATTGGATTGTTGACTTGAGGGCATCCCATCATCTCACTTTTGAGTTAGCAAATTTATCTTTGGTGTCTGAATATCAAGGGACAAATCATATCACCATTGGTAATGGTCAAGGTTTGTCAATCTCTCATACAGGAACAATTCTTTTGCAGCTCTCTTTTCATACTTTTAATCTTTGCCATGTTCTTTGTGTTCCTTCTATAACCTCCAACTTGGTTTCATTACATCAATTTTGTGTTGACAAGAATTGTCAATTTATTTTTTATGCTAATTCCTTTCTTATTCAAGACAAGGCTACTGGGATGGTGCTTTATCAAGGCCAGAGCCATAATGGCCTCTATCCTATTGCACCACCATGTTCTAAACACTCTTCTCCTCAAGCACATATTGGTTTTCTTTCAAGCTTCTAATTCCTTATGGTACTCAAGATTGGGTCATTTGATTAACCCTAAAAATGCTGCATTATTTATAAAAATTTAAGGTTTAATTGAGTTAATTAAATAATTAAAGGACTAAAAGTTAAATGATAGTTGTACGAATGAGTGAAAACATATTATTTTGAAATTACAGGGTCTAAAAAGCGCAATTAGAAAGCTAAGGGCTAGCATTTGAACGCCCTTACACCATCTGAATTGTGGGGCCCTTCTCCAACACAAGATCTAAGGAGAAAATTGTCGGACTTCTAGTTAAAGAGCACTGTCCAGATGGTGGAAGCTAGCATCCAGACAGTGGTGAAACTGACTTACCAGTTCCTCTCCCATTGGTCAACTTTGAAAACACTTGAACCCTATTGGCCCAAGAAGGAAACTATCGCCCAGTCTTTTCCTATAAATACTCCTCCCCGCCAATTTCAAATCATTCTTCATTTTTTAGTTTTCAATTTAAGGTTTTCCTAGCCTATTCTCTATTCTACATTTCTTGAAGACCTCCTCCTACTTGTGGGGTTGAACCTCTTTCACTTTTCCTAGCCTGCCTTGGCAAAGGAAGGGGTGGCGGTGTTTCAATCTAACCTTAGAGAAAAGGTAGGAACTTTGTTTATGTTTTATTATTTTGTATTGTAATTTTCAATCTTACATGGAGGAATGAACATCACCCACTTTTCTAAGTTATCTATAACCATGAAAAGTGGGTAGTTTTTAATTAGCTCTTCAGTGAAGGAAGAAGGACTTGTGTAACATTGCTTGAGTTATGATAATTGCATTTTCAGTTTATGTTTTATTTTTATATATCTCCCTTGATTTATGGATGGTACTTTTTTTTAATGTTTTGTACTTTGTATTCCTAATGAGTAACTTAGGTTATGATTATTGTTCATGCAAGTACAAAGCTAGGTCTATTGTTATTTTCATTCCATCTTTTTTTTACATTATGTACTTCATGTATGATTTAATGAATTACTAAGATGGGTTTTATGTAAAAGTCGAGAGATTGGTTACAGGTGGGTTAAGTCTCGTCATATCTAATGTTTTTGATTCAATGCATAATATAGAGCTATGTTTTTCATTAAATCATAAATATTATGATCAATTATCAAAGTAAACTTTTGAACAGTTGTATACCTTCAGGTTTGCTAGGGTAATTGGTTATGGTATGGTGCATATAACTTCTGGTAAACCTAATGGTTGTTGTGTGATTGTTTTATATTCAATACCTTCCGATTAACTTACCATTAACGTGGGGGTTAACTTTAGTATAGTAGTAAAATCATAAAATCAAGCAATGGTATGCATGTCCTAGTCCCCAAACTAAAGAGTGTCTTTTTCCATTTGTTACAAACTCGTGTTTTTAAATAATCTCTTTTCAAATCGCAAAACTCACACCACAATCCACTATTTCACAATTTTTCTAGGTTTTATCCACTCTTTCTTTCTGTTCAAGTTTCCAATGGATTGCTCCTTATGGAATCGACCTCAGACTTCACCTAGAAATATTATAACTTGACAACTAATACTTGGGTGTATATGGTAAAGGTCAAGTCATCATCCTTCTCAGTCAATCTTAACTCAAGTCCTTCATCAAGCAAAACTACCTATTGTATCTTCTAAGCATTCTTCCTTTACTTGCACTCATTGTATTAGTGGTAAAATGACCAAGTTGTCATTTCATCTTTCACAAACACTGACTGTGTCTCCTTTTCAAATTCTGCATAGCGATGTATGGGGGCCTGGTTTTAAGTACTATGTTTCCTTTATAGATGACTTCAGCCAATGTACTTGGTTTTTCCCTCTTGCTTATAAATTGATGTTGAAACTGTTTTCTATAAATTCAAGCCATGTGTTGAGAATTTATTAAATCTAAGGTGCAAAATTCTTAGAATAGATGGAGGTGGAGAGTATCATTCTCACAAACTTCAAACTTTTCTTTGTTCTCATGGCATTCAACATCAGAAATCTTGTCCTCGTACTTCTGAAATGCAAAAAGGAAACACATGCACATTATCAACACAACCATTACTCTTTTAACTCAAGCTTCCATGCCTTTGTTATTTTGATTTCATGCCTTTGCCATTGCTATTTTTCTTATCAATCAATTACCAAGCAAAAACACATCCAATAAGTCCCACTTTGAACCTCTATTTCATTTTCTACTGATGACACTTATCTTAAAACATTTGACTGTGCTTGTTATCCTCTTCTCAAAGCCTACACGTCACAAACTTCAACCTAAATCCAAACAATATGTGTTTATTAATTATGCACTAGATCAAAAGGGTTATCTTTGTTTCCAACCTACCATAAACAAAGTCTTTGTTACTAGGCATGTTCTTTTTGATGAGACTGTTTTCCCATTTGCCTCCGCATCATCCATAGTCTCTTCCTCTAGCCTACCTTCTATTCTAGGCCTTTCTCTTTGTCTCTCTTATTAAAACCACTATCCTCCTCCATATCTACTTCTACCGATACATCTGTTCCTTGACATTCAACTTCTTCAACACCTACTCCTATTGCAATCATTCAAAACTTAATTGTTCCTTCATTTTCTCCAATTTCAAATTTAGCAGCACCTCACGCATCTTCTATTGAGCATCCTCCATTTACTATTACATTAACTTGCATTACTACGTCTCATTCTCTTGACCCTACAAATAAATTACTTCAACGCCCATCAATCTCCAATCATCCAATGCAAAACCAAATTCAAGTCTGGTATAGTCAAGAAAAAGACCTTTTTTCACAACCATGCAACCTATTGAACCTACTTGCTTGACCACAAAAGTGGGTAGATAATAAAATGGTCTTAAGCACATGAATGTATCGTTTAGTAACTCAGTCGATTACCGAGGTCATCTCCTCAGAGAAAATGAAGGACAAATTCAAAAGGTGATAAAAGCAAAACAAAAAAAATTAATAATCTTTTGGGTTTTGGAAAATTGTTTGTTTGATTGAAAAACTAAAAGACAACATTAAAAGAAATTGGTCAAACTTTAGAGTTCAACCCATCTTAAATAGCAAGTTTGACCTAATTTATAACGCATTCAAGATTATAATCAAACGCCTTTGAATGAAAAATATATAACTTAAAATTAAGAAAACAACTAACATGTAGTTAAATTGATTGAATTAGTTTTAAAAGGATTACATTCACATTGATTGCAATGATCCCAAGAATTATCCGTGTCAAGTCTAAATTGTCTACAAATAATCAAAAAGATATAAATATCACGAGTGTTTTCAAATTTAATTATTCAATCACTAAAATAACTGTAAACATTGAAAACTATAGTTAGGTCAAACTAACCATTCACGGATGAGAGTCCATCATCCGATTACATTGGAATTAAAATACTTAAACATAATGGAAGTAAAATTAAAAGCAATTAAAGAATACATGATAAACAAAACATGAACGAAAGTTTGAAGCTTCAATATTCAAAACAAGAATTGAAAGCAATTACAATAAAAGTAATAGAAATACCTCAATGTTCACTAAAATTGAAAACTATGAAGAAAATAATGAAGAACCTTGCTTGCAATTTAAACATAAGTAAATAACAATGGAGAAGGAGGAGGGACAACAGTCCCTTGGAGAAGTCTCAGGAGGGAAAAAATGTATTCCTAAAAGTTCTATATGGGTTGGTATTATAGGAAAAATAGGGACAGAGAGAGATATATATACAACCAATTTTCTAAAGATCATATTTCCTTCTACGTTTGTCTCTTATTACTAGAAAACCTTTGAAAATATCTCTAATAATATCTCCAAAGATATGGCTAGTTAAAATCTCTTCCCTATCTTGTCTCTTTCTCCTCCAATAAAGTCTTGGAAGATCTTGGAAGAAATCCTTGAAAATTCAATCAGTCAACTGCTGGAAAGAGGAGTGATCGTCGAATTATAACACTAATAAACTGAGAAGAAGCACAAAATAACTTATCTATAGCAAAACTTCTATTTCACATTATCTGGCAGCTTTTCACAACTACTAGTAGAATAACCTTTAGTTTAAAATCTACCGATAGAACAATATCAACCTACCGATAGCAAGGGTCTCTGTTTCACTTCTACCAATAACAATGAACTGTTATCGGTAGAACTCAATTTTGCTTGCTATTGAAGCAGTAGAACTGGTTTTTTTCCCAATTCTGCTTATAATTCCCTTAGCATGACTCTGAGTTCCTAACTTGTCCCCAAAGTCTTGCATAGCATTAAAATAAGTACAAAACATCACTCTTACATTCATTTAACTACAAACATGAATATTCTACATAAAAGGCAAAACTAAGCTAAAACAAATGAAATAGATAACTAACATAGCAAAGATGAATTATATGAGACACATAATATGTAATAGTATGCTCTCATCAATATTTCTTTCACTAATGCATCCAAAGTTTCTAAGTGGAGAAAAATAATGACCTTTGGAATTCATAGCTCTTCGACAACAGGGTACTTAGACTTTAGTCCTAAATGACCCTAACCATCATATTATAGGTCGTAAGTGGGTCTATAGAGTCAAGAGACTAGGTGATGGTTCCATCTCAAGGTATAAGGCTCTTTTGGTTACAAAGGGCTTTCATCAGGGACTTGGCATGGATTATGTTTCAGTTCTATAGTCAAGCATGCTACTGTCAAGGCTATTCTTTTTATTGCAACCCATTATAACTGTAATAACTTGATTTTAAAAATGCTTTTCTTCATGGTATTCTTAAAGAGAGGTTTTACATGATTCAACCTCTAGGCTTTGCAGGTCCTAATTTTTCCACAGTTGTTTGTAAGCTTTACAAGTTTCTTTATGGCTTGAAACAGGCTCCCCAAGTTAGGTTTGAAAGGTTCACCAATCATTTACTTATATGTGAGTTTCAAACTTCAAGCACAAAAGATGATCCAACTTATGGAAAAGCTTTTCTTCCATTACTCTTCTTCTGCTCTATGTGGATGATATCATTATTACAAGAGATGATCTAGCTTATGTCCAACATCTTATTACCAATTTAAACTCCACTTTTACCATGAAAGATTTGGGGCCCTCTCCATTATTTTCTTGGTTTAAAAATTAACACACAACTACAGACCTTTTCCTCCCCCAACACAAGTATGCTTACTGACCAAAGCTTATATGGCTAATTGCAATCCCTATAAAACCCCTTTTTCCACCTTTGTGAAACTGGCTAAACATGAAGGCAGTCCTCTCACTGATCCAAACTCTTTTATGATTCTAAGAGAAGCTCTCCAATACCTTACCTTTACTAGTCCTGATCTCACTCATTGTGTTAATTTGATCTGTCAATTTATACACACTCCAACAAGCATACATTTGGCTACTCTTAAACGAATTCATTGATACCTAAAGGATACCACCACCTATGGTTTGTTTATAGGGGATCATCTTCACCTTCTAACCCCTTGGTTCTTTCTACCTTCACTGATGCTAATTGGGCAGGGGACATTATGGACAAGAGATCCACCACTGGATTCTTGATTTTCTTGGGATCTAGTCCCATTCATTAGGGTACAAAGAAGTAGCATAATGTGTCTAGATCCTCTACCAAAGCAGAATATAAAGCCTTGGGCACGAAAACCGCTGAATTGTCTTGGTTGAGGATGGTGTTGTGTGATTTACATATCTTTCTTTCTACCCCTCCCACTCTATGTGTGATAATATCTCAGCACTTCCATTGGCCATCAATTCTCTTTTTTCATTCTTGAAAAATGCATATTGAGGTGGATTATCATTTTGATAGAGAGAAGGTCACTTGTAGGGATCTCTCAGTCCAATATGTGGCCAGTGAGGATCAATTAGCCGATGCCTTTATTGGCCTTATATTTTGGTCCATTTTTGCCTTTCAAAGACAAACTGTTGCAGGCCTCATTATTCATCAGTTTGAGGGGAATGATAATCAAGAGACACAATAAAAAGAAATTTGTTAGTCTATTAATGGAATTAGTTAGCGCTCAATTAGTGATTAGTTAGGGAAGTTAGTTATGTCAGCTATAACATCATTCACGAGTGTGTGTGTGTGTATCTATATATATATATGTGTGTGTGTGTGAATCAAAGGAGGTCAATAACATACTCTAATCATTCTAGATCTTCATCTTCATATCTTTCTCTCTCTCTCTCTCTCTGAGCCTTGTCTCTTTGTTATTGTTTTGCTTCATTAGATCTGATGTAAGATCTGAAGCTCATGGCTCAATACTAAAGTCCTTCAACTGGTCCAATTATGGTACCAAACTACAACTTTTTAATTTAATACATTTTGGATCAAATTTCATCACAATGCCTCTACGATAACATAGTCTTACTGTAAACTGAGACTTAGCAGTTCATCGCGGTAATAAATATTACCTAATCTGAATACACGTGTTATGATTGTAACATGGAACAAAATAATTTTTGAAATTGCAATACCAAATTAAGTTGTAAAAACACATGTATACCAGTGAAGCTAAAATATTCCCCATACGTTATGGAAAGGGAAAATCTTCAGGGGTAAATATGGTAATGAATTTAAAGATAGGACACCCTTAGATTGATAAAAAAAATGAAAGGATACCAAAAAAAGATTAAAAAAATGAGAGAAATTGAAAAAAAATGATATGATGTGATAATGATATGATTTACTCATTTAAAATTTAAATTTGACATTTCATATTATTACCGCGTTATTTGTTCATTTTTTTAGCCATATGAGAAGACGAATATGTTTGAAAAAAATATTCATTACAATAGTCATACCACTTTGATGTGGTATCATGAACTAATAATAAACCTCAAATAAGCAAATGGACCCCATAAAAATTGATAACTAATTTACCATATAAGCAAATAACTTCGCACTCTTCTTCCATGTAAACCCAAGTAAAATTCACATTACCCACTTAGAGTTTTATTATTAGTTGGTGATATCATATTATCAATGATAACATAATATCACTATTGCATTAAATATTTACTCAACATGTTTGATGGTAGTGGATCATGTAGATCTCAGCCGCTTTACAAGTCATGAAGTACTTGTTCTGTAGTGGAAGAATATAAACACCAAGTGCCATACACGCACAATTTAAACCTTGAATCAGAGGCATAATCGAACAAACGATACGATAAACAGAAAGCAATGGGAATGGCAAGCAGTGATAAGGTGGCACATGAGGTGGGACCTAGAGACGCATCCACATCATCTCTTCCTGATCTTGAATTTGTAGGATGAACTAGGAGAGTGGGACTTGAACAGATACAATCAAGATTATATTATGCAGTATTGTTCAAGAGAAGCATTCTAAGTGGTAACACAAAGCAAAAAATGGAAACAAAGCATTTGAGAAGACCAAACCATACAGATTTTGATATTACACAATTTCTCAAACAAAAAGGTTTCAATGTGCTTCATTTTTTTTTATTTTTTTTTAAATGAGCACTAAATTTCTATTGAAAACACTCAAAATTTAGCATTATGCAAATAATTGTGTATAAAAATAAGATAATTTGATAAACACGGCAAAAAGGTTTGTCAAAAGAGGGAACAAACATTTATTTTTGATCTACATTGTTGTAATATGAGAATTTTAATTTTTCAGGATATAAATTAAGAATTTAAGAATCTTTTAGGGTGCAAAATGTATTGACCCTAATGTTCTAGACTAATACTACAATACCCAAAAAAAATATTATACCACACCGACACCGCCATATACAAATTTTTAGAGTTTTCGTATAATTTTTTGGGATTATTTACAAGCATATTGGGTTTTTGCGATCTCATTCCCAAACTCCCAAAAGAAGTCTTAATCCCCAAAAAGTTACAATTTTTTTTTTTAAATCAATCTTAATTTTCCTTTCTTGTAACTTAGACTCCAAAAGCTTATATGTTTAACCCTAAAACTTGTAAACTTTGTTACTGAACAAATCCGATGTTTGAACCAAGGTCTCAAGTATCCCCTAATTTGAGTGTTACAGGGGTGTAAGTATGGTAACTCGTTGTTGATTTCATGAGAACCACCACCATGAACAATGTGTATTTGCAGTCCTTTTATCTAGATTAGATACAAAGCAAATAAGAGTCTAGATTAGATACAAAGCAAATATGAGCGCTAAACCAGTGTCCCTTTAAAAAGGTAAAGGTCTGTTTGCTGCCTCTTTCTGTAGATCACGAGAGTCTCCTACGGGCACAAATTATTTCAGTATTAATTGATTTAATCCTTGATGCAAACCGTAAAAGTAAATTCTGTTATTTGTGATTTTTGAAATATAGCAAAATTACTTATTGAAATTTTTATTTTTTTTATTTAAATTAGAATAAAAAAACTGTAACAATCAATAATGAAATAGTAACAAATAAGAACAAAATAGTAACACATAAATATGTAATTAAACAATATATATTGACCCATTTGCTGATTAAAAACTGATATTAAACTTTATGTATTTGAAGATTAATGTTTGATACTATGTTTTTAAGACAGATTTGACCCCCACACTTGGTGCATATGGAAACCAAAACGTTTGTCTCTCAGTATACAATGATTTTCACGCAGTTATAAATAGCACTCCAATCTAATTGTCCAGCGAAACAGAAATTATATTTGTGTACTCTCTGATATGAAGACTGCTAAGCTAGAAATATGATTGCATGAGACTACCTTAATGACTACGAAAATTGTATGTCGAAGGAGAATGGAACTGGATTATTTATAGGTAGAATAGTGACTGATCCAGACAATCACCATGCGAACATATGTAACCCAACAGACATCCGTAGCCTAGAGGACATTGTTGAAGTGTTTCCATTGAAAACAGACACGAATTCAAATTATTATAAACTTATTACGTAATACTTAAATATGCACAAAAAAATAATTTGGATAACTCTTAATCAAATTTTTACTCAATTTTTGGTTAAATAGCTACCTAAATTACACAGTTTTGATTTTGAGCTATTTTAGTCAAAACTTACCCATATTACACATTTTTTTGTCGAGAGATACCCAAAATTTACTTTAAAGCTATCAAAATTATTTTTTGTCTATATTTAAGTATTATGTGATAAGTTTATGATAAAAAATCATTAATAATCTAGACTCTGTCTACTTGAAGGACCATATAGAAACATATTCAATACTTCCAATGCCAAAATGAACAAATATCATATTTTGGGGGATCTCCAATGCAAGTAACCCTAAAAAAAGAAGGTTCTTTTTTTATTTTTGGTACTGAAAATGGATATGCAAATATGTCATTCTATATATCTCTTAGGGAGCATTGCTCTTCAGCACCACAAAGCTATCTACAGGAGACCCTACCGCACCTACTTTGGGCCCGAAACTAAAGTCCAACCGCGTGCTCTAAGACTTGAAGAGTAAGTTTAGTCCCAACAATTTGTCATAGCTATGGAGATTGAAACTCAAACATTGAACAAGAAAATTTAAATTCTTACCCACTGGGTTAATAGCTCGTTCTTTTCAAACTCTTGAAATAGTATCTTCTACTACAAAAACTTCATTTCATGGTTTTAGGAATTAAAAATCAGAGAGTAAAATAAAAGTTTATCTCTGGGTGAAATTCAATTAATATAAAAAGGTTTCAAATTACATCTTCAAAATCCCTCATGAAAAAAGTAGAGTAAAATTATTAAAGTGCTCAAGCCTCAAGGAATCATGGAATTTAAGAAAAGTGAGCAACATGTTTCCAGCTAGTACTTCTCCTTAGAAAAATAGAATTCAAAAAATAAAGTGAACAACAGAGTGAGGCGTAGATTATATCTCTCTTTTAAGACGATTCGCACTACTTTATGAAAGTGACACAATGCAGAAGGTATCAACGAGTCGTCCCTAAGATATAATAACTCAGCTTATTGACTGTTGTTTCACTCAAATCTACACAATCGAATGAATCTAAAATTTCACACGACATCTTTCAATATTACTTAGAAACTTATACAATAGAGAAAAATATATAAGATATTCAGATTGTTTGTCTATACTGAAATATGTAAATATATATATAAAAAATATATGTGCTTAATATTCTATAATTAGTCCCATATTTATCAGATAATAACTATTAAAATTAAATAAAAAATATTTGTTGAAAAACTAGCCTTTAGAACCTTTGGTATTCAAAAACTGAATTTTAAATATAGAAAATTTAATCTCCTCCGCTTGTCTCACCTCTGCACACATGAGAGTCTCAAGGTCTTATTTTAACTCAAATGGTATATAATACTAGCATATATGTATACTCAAATATTTTTAGAAATTTAGTTAATGTGAGATTGAATTCCACATAAAAAATACTCTTTTGTTTAAAATACTCTACATTTCTTACACTGCGATTGATTGGTGATATTGAAACATGGGAATGGAATGATCATTACTTAGTAATGCTCATTCCAATGATTAGCATATAGTAATGAAAATTCATTTTCAATATCATAGAATATTTAATCCCACCATGTAAGATTATCATTCATGAATATTTGATGGTATTTTTCATTCCTAACTACTATTACTCGTCGCCACCATCATTACTATCATTACATTTGGTTGATGGTAATGAATCATGATAATTGAATGACCATTACTTAGTAATACTAATTCCAATGATTTATATGTAGTAATGAAAATTATTTTTTATTTCCTAGAATGTCTAATCCCACTAGTGTAGGATTTATTATTCTTGAATATTTTGTAGTATTTCTCATTCTCAACTACTATCATTCATTGGCACCACCACTACTCCCACCAAAAGCCCACCTCCACCCTAGGGTCAGGTCAAGTCGGGTCCAATGTCGGGGTCCCGATTGGGTCTTTTATCAATCGTCAAAATCTCATTTATTATCAGAGAAACAAGTCATGTGTCTTTCCAACATATTTGTCTATAATACAATGCATTTCTGGGACAAATCTAAGGCAAAACACATGATTGACATAATGACTTTGTCTTGCGAACCTCCAATATCCTTTGTCAATATGACCCAAGGTTTATCACCAATTATTAATTATATGTTTTTAAAATATCACTGTCGCCCCCCTCCTTGTCAGATTTTATTTTTAACAGATATAACAGAAAATGTTAAATTACATTTTTACCCCCTAACATAATATTCTTTTCTTTGTACTCTAGGCTTATTACTTGCTTTGACCTTAGCTTAAATACTTATTTGACCAATATTAAAATAATTTAATCATAGTTAAAGTAACTCTTAATTTTTTTATGTACACGTCCCTATGAATACATATATACATAGATATATATATACAAATATATATTATATAATATCATTAATAAAATAAAATTATTTCTTTTAAGAGTTAACAAGCACTCATCCTTATTTATACTCGTTACACCCCCCACCCCCCCACCCACACCCACACCCACACCCCAAGTTGACCTTCAATTCACCAAAATAACATTCGATTTTATTAAATTAATAATAATTGACATTCATTTTTATCAAATTGATGTTTAATTTCATCAATTCGCATACTAATTCCATCACACTAACATTAGTATTATCAATTTAACACTAAATTGATAGTTGATTTCTTTAACTTAAAATTTAGTTGTATCAAGTTAATATTGAATTAAAATTCAATTTCATCACACCTATTTTCATCAATTTAATATCAAATGAACATTCAATTTCATGAATTTTGCATTCGATTTCATAAGATTATCATTAATTTTATCAACTTAATACTACTTTAACTTTATCAATTCAATACAAAATTAACATTTAAAGGGAGAAATTTAGGTTCACTACAAGAAAAAAAAAATTTACTGTGGTAAAGAGAAGAAATAAAAGGTCTATTTGTCATCACAAATATTTTTTGTGGCAGCATTGTCTCGTCATAATAAGTGTGGTGTTAAACAATTTTTACAACGACAACGACCTATCTCAAATAGTATTTGTGACAAAAATACCCTTTCGCAAATAAATTGTCACAAAAAATCCATCACTTTCATTTTTATCACGAAAGTAGAAATTCAGCCTCAAATACTATTTTTGACTGTCGTAAAAAATAGAAGACTTTGTGTGGCAGCTAATATGTTGTCACAAAAGTAAGAAATTTTCTCTATATTAAATGAAATGTATTTATGACGGCAATGATGTTGACGCAAAACAACAATTTTTTTAATTATTATAGACAGTTGGTAACCAATATTATATATCATGTGCATATATACACTTCCACTACATGAATGTAAAGGTACACATCTACACAATTCAATATATAGATAAACACATATAAATATGAACAATATCTCTAAAAATGTAACAATATTTTCATATCAAAAAAAAAAAATTCATTAGTTAAACAAAATGTAAAGCAGGCTATTTTGCATTACATAAAAAAAATCTATGAGTACAAGAAACTAATGCAAAAAGTTGAACATCCTTCCCTATCTATTTACTCTCTTAGTGACACCTGAAAAAAGCATAAAAATATTGTTACTATATTGAAATGATATTTATATACATATATACAATAAAGAACTAAAAAAAATTAGAATATATATCAATAGAGGGCCACACAATATTTTTGTTAGCATCTGTCCAATTGTAAAAATATCTCAACAAGACCTTATCAAATGAAACTTTGGCTCTATTGCCTTTTCAACAAATACTTGCTAAAAAATTGATTCCAATGGAATTTCATATATTTCTATACTAATAATAAGACCCTCTGACACTACGCATTTTGGAACTTTAAAACTAAGTCAATCTACTTTGTCTCCAACCTACAACTAAAATAACGATTGCTCAACAAGGACATATATAGTACCGATTAATATTACTTATTTTGATAACTAAACATTATTATAATTGCATAATAGATAGAATCCGGGCAATACATGAGCAAATGTTATTTGCAACTGGTGAAGCATATCATCAACACACCATAAAATACAACAATAAACATACAATTAACCTCGTATTTGTAACAATCATGATGAACTAAAAAATTGCAATCAATTATAAGTTAATAAGCTCAACATACATGCAAACGAGATCATAAAGTATCACAACAATCAGACTAAGTGTTTGTAAACCCCCACATGTCTAAACTATCAACAATCGTCCAATTAGTTTCGTTTTACATTTAACGTCTTCATTTACATCCTAAATCAAAATATAAGAATAATAAGTATATTTAGGCTCCAAACAAGTATAAAAGGCTAAATATTAAAAGAGAAAAAAATATGACATTTTGCATTCTCATCAATTAGCTAATTTAGAGGAATTGAAGAAAAATATTGATGGATATACTAGTTCTACATCATGTTGTTATAAATAATTCTAGGAGACGCATGGTAATTTAGTTTTGGTTAATGAACGATGCTAGAAATGAATCTTTATGCAAGCCATACTATCTATATTAGAGATGAGTATGAGATAGAATTTGTGACAAAAGACACCCAAACTCGAGTTAGACAAGTATTGAAAAATCAAACAGTCTGACAGACTACCTTTTACCAATTTGATCATAACTCTTTGTTAAAAAGTCCAAATGGTGCACTTTTATTTTTGTTAGAACCCTAACTCGTATATCTTTCCAACTATATAGGTCACACATACTAGAAATACCTGAGTCAAATCAGTTTATTCTCTGAAGTTGATCAAAAAATTTACACTGTGGTGTTCATTGGATGGTAAAGTGTTGTGCTTTCTTCTTAGACTTGGAAGGTGTAAACCCTCACATGTTTACATTAATATAGTAATGTACTTGTTTAGTGATTCTTATATATGAAATGACGTAAGAATAAACCATATATATTGAAATTGTAAGAATAAATACTAGGGAGGAATAAAATAGTAATTTTAATATTTTGAGTGTAAATTTATTTTAGTTTTAAAATAAATCATAAAAATAAATATTTTTAGGTTAAAATAACATTAAAAATGAATCCGAAACGTCAAAAAACCTTAGGGTAGTCATAATGATCAAATTGAAGATTCTTAGTGACAAAATCGTAATTTTGGAGAAACCAAAAACAACCTGTGAACAATAAAAATCGGGGCTGCTGTGTTTAAAAATTTATTTTCATCTCATTTACTCTCATTCTCTTCACTCCACTCTCACCCCACACCTCTTGGAACCTTAGAGGAAGATTAAAGAAGGAAAAAAGGGAAGAAGGAGGTCACTAGAGCTTGAGTTCTTGCTTAAAATTTTGGTTCAAGTAGGATTTTCTTTCATTCTCTTATATTGAGGCTAGGGATATACATATATGTTTTCTTTGACTCTACATCATATTAATATGCTATGAAATTATGGATTGTTGATATCTTTGCAAATGTTAGCATGTTTTAAACAATGGGATGGTTGGGTAACCATCAAAGTTCTTTTCTCATATTCAAAACCCTAGATTTCAAGAGAAGTGGATTTTTCTCTTGATTTCTCTTTTATTCTTGATTTCAAAACTTTAGTGTTTCGTATTAAAAAACACAATGGTATTTATGATGATCTCTTGTTAATTTTTTTTAAATTGTTCCATTGTGAAATAAATGTGGATTTGGATGTGAAAAATTAAGAATTTATGGAATTGAGTGTGTTTGAGAAATTGTTGGTGATTGTATCTCATGGAGGTGTTTGGATGACAATGGGTGGCCATTGACCGGCTATCGTAGAGTGGGTAGATGTGTGTGTTCTTACTCCGTGTAGGTTTGAACTTTTTCTACCACTCGTAGTGGGGTGGGTACCTTGCGAGGACCAAACCACTATTAGCTCACGGGTGTCGTGTCAGAGGATTAGTATACTATGTCTGGGTCGAATTCGTCATTGCCGGTGCATTGGTATGAGACAATGCATCGATAGACGCCCTTCTCGAAGTTGATATCCTTGCGAGGAATTATGTGTGTGTGGGCCAGGATATTCACTATGTGTTTATTCATGCGATTATCTTACATTATACTTGAGATACATTGTGGTTATTGTTTATTGTATTATCTTTTGGATATGATTATCTTGAAAATTTTTGTGGAAATAATTACTCTTTGGAATGGTTATTTATGGTGGGATTGACTTTACTCTTGCACTTAATTATTGTTAATGTATAAACTTGAGATCTTTGAAAATGTCATGTTTTCTTTCAAAATTTACGTATGCTATTTGTGAAATGAGACCGACCATTTTCTACGTTTTTCAAACCTTATTAGAGTTTGGGAGGATTTTCCTACAGTGCGTAGTGCTCACCCCCTACCAATAATATTTTTTTTAGATTTCGTGCTAGAGGAAGATCTCGGCGTTGACGAGCCAAAAAATTGGGAGGTTCCACCAGAGGGGAACCTAAATCCCGAGGTGGACATCTAGAGCTATAGTTTATTTTTGTGCTAGACTAAGGAATTTATTTACAATCATGTATAGTCTAGTATTTTGTTTATTCCGCTACTAAGTTTGAGTGTAATTCTTTTGGAATGTAAGTGTCATAGCTTGACCTATTTTTTTGGGATGATATGATGGATATTACATGTAGTGAATGAAATTTTATTATTTGATGGGTAAATGGACCCCGTGTGGTCAATGTAGTATAATTGCACAGGTTGTATTTTAGATAGAGCTCCCCGTACAAAGGAGACTCTACCCGAATTTTATTAAATTTAAATTAAGGACCCCTGATTTTTGGAGTATTACAGATTTGGTATCAGATTTTAGGAATTAGGTCTTACATGAGAGCTGTAGGTTATGAATTACCACTAATAAAGTTGGACTAGGTTGAAGAAAATTGTTGATCTAATTTTATATGAACCTTATGCTTTAGATCAAAGTGATAACTAGGATATCTTGTACAACAATGAAACTAAATTGTGAATTGATGTGGAGGATGGACGGTGGACGTGGACGTGGGCGTGGTCGGGGAGGACAAGCAAATCCACCACCACCACCACCTCCTGATGCCATAAGCGGCATATATCAATGTTTGAGGGAGCTCACCACTTTGGTACAAAACCAAAATGGAAACAACAACCATAATGGTGGAGCTCACCCCTAGCACAAGTGCCGGGCAATGGGGACGACAACCGGAGGATGATAACTCTTTGGGAATTTCTGAGGCAACACCTACCTACCTTCCAAGGGAGCTCCAATCCTTTGGATGCGGATAGATGGTTCTGCCAGGTGAAGAAGATTTGTGATGGCGTGGGAGTTACCGAAGACTTGAGGGTTGGCTTAGCTACCTATTTGTTCGAGGGGGAGGCCGACCATTGGTGGGATTCCGTAAAGAGACGGAGGAACACAGATACACTTACTTGGGAGGAGTTTGATCAAGTCTTCCAAGATAAATATTTTCTTGAGTCGGTTAGAGACAAGATGAGTGCCGATTTTCTCGTTCTTCGACAGGGTAGTTTGACGGTGGGGAAGTATGAGAGAAAGTTTGAGAAGTTGTCCAGATATGCCACGGAATTCATATCCGTAGAGGCCAGGAGGGCCAAACATTTTGAGCAAGGCTTAAGGCCGCCCATTAGGGAGAAGCTTGTGGCTCTTAGGATCCGTGACAATTGGGATCTTGTGGATAGGGCTATGTTGGTGGAGAGAGATATGAAAGATAATCAGCGGCGACAGAACCTTATAAGGGGAGGTTCGATCAGGATGGGTGCTAGTAGTAGTGGAGCACAAAGAGTGGCACCCTACTGTCACCCAAATCAGGTAGTTGGACAGAGACCACAGACAGCTCGAGGGGCGGGAGGAGTACCAAAGAGAGTAGGCACTGACCCACGTCGATGCTTTGCATGTGGAGGTGTTGGGCACTTCAAAGATAAGTGCCCATTGCTTTCAACCAAAACCAACCAAGCAACCGGGTAGGTGAATGCAAACAAGCCACCGCTACAAAGGCCACTACAACAGCAGAGACAGTTTGAAGCTCTAGCCCTAAGTGGTGCCAACCAAGGAAGGGTATTTGCTTTGACCCAACCGGAGGAAGATGCCTCTAATGTAGTAGTGGAAGGTATTATTCTCCTCTACAATTCTTGGGCCCGAATTTTATTTGATTCGGGTGTGACTCATTCATTTATACGTACTGCATATGCTATTAAATTGGGATTGGGCTTCGAGAAGCTAGAACATGCGTTGTGTATTAATATGCCTACGGGAGAACGATTGGATACTAGCCGGGTGTGTAGGGGTTGCGTGCTTCGAATTGGGGAGCACGAATTGATTGTAGCTTTGGTTGCCTTAGACATGAAGGGTATGACATGATCTTTGGGATGAATTTGTTATCCACATTCCAGGCGGTAATGGATTGTTTCCGTAAACGGATTTCTTTTTAACTACCAGGAGGGGTAGTATTCAGTTTTGTGAATGAACGAAATTCCTTCCATCCATTTCTACTACAGGTAGTAGATTCTTGAAAGCAAAGGTGGGGAGCCATTTGAGTTTTTTAGCTAGCTTGAGATGATTGGGGATAAATTCTATATGGATGTGGTGTTGATAGTATCGGATTTTTCAGATGTCTTCCCAGACGAACTACCCGGGCTACCCCCACACAGGGAGATTGAGTTCAAGATTGATCTCTACCCAGGAATCGAACCCATATCCATTGCTTCCTATCGGATGGCACCTTTGGAGTTAAAGGAGCTAAGGAAGCAGCTGGATCATCTGTTGACCATTGGATTTATCCGTTTGAGCACTTCACCTTGGGGAGCCCGGTACTCTTCGTGAAGAAACATGATGAGACACTTCGGTTGTGCACGATTACCGAAGATTGAATCAAGTAACAGTGAAGAACAAATACCCTTTGCCACGAATCGATGACCTATTTGATCAGTTGAGGGGTTCTAAATATTACTCTAAGATTGATCTTCGCATAGGGTATCATCAATTGCGGATCAAGGAGGAAGATATTCCTAAGACTGTTTTTCGTACTCGGTATGGTCATTTTGAGTATACATTGATGCCGTTCAGATTGACTAATGCTCCATCAGCCTTCATGAATTTAATGCACAGGGTATTTTGGTTGTATCTAGATCAGTTTGTCATCGTGTTTATTGATGACATACTAATCTATTCTCGGACTCACGAGGAACATGGACGCCATTTTTCTATTGTACTACAGACATTGAGAGAACATAATTTATATGCGAAGATGAGTAAGTGTGAGTTTTGGATGAAGGAAGTGAAATTCCTTAGCCATGTTGTGTCGGACCAAGGGGTAGCTGTTGACCCCGCAAAGATTGAGGTAGTGACGAAGTGGGAACCACCAAAGAATGTGATCGAAGTACGTAGTTTCCTGGACTTAGCAGGCTACTACTGGAGGTTTGTGGAAGGATTCTCAAAGCTAGCAATGCCGATGACACGTCTCACAAAGAAGGGAGAAAAATTCTTGTGGACTCAAGAGTATGAACTAGCTTTTCGCACCTTGAAGGAGAAGTTGACAACCGCTTCTGTCCTCATTATTCCGAGTAGTGGGGAAGGATACGATGTGTACACCGATGTTTCGCTATGAGGCTTGGGGTGTGTGTTAATGCAAGGAGGGAAGGTGGTTGCCTATGGCTCGAGGCAACTCAAGGTTCATGAACAGAATTATCCCACCCATGATTTAGAGCTTGCCGCTGTGGTTTTTGCTCTTAAGTTGTGGAGGTGTTACTTGTACGGAGAGAAATCCCAAGTATTTTCTGATCATAAGAGCCTCAAGTACATATTCACCCAGAAGGACTTGAATTTTCGGCAAAGAAGGTGAATTGAGTATTTAGAAGACTATGATTTCACACTCAATTACCATCGGGGAAGGCGAATGTAGTAGCGGATGCACTGAGTAGAAAATCTCGGGTGAAATCAATTCCCTTGTGGTGAATAGGTGGAAGATGATGGATGCTTTGGAGGAATTTAATCTATGGGTGGATAGACAGGAGGATCGACCATGCCTATTCAATCTTGTAGCTCAACCGATGCTTTGACAAAGGATTGTGGCATTGCAACGATTAGACAGCGAGTTGGAGGCTATCCGGAGTAAGTTGGAGAGGAGTGAGATTGTTGAGGATTGGGCAATAAGTGATGATGAGTTATGGTTTCGAGGAAGGCTATGTGTACCTGATCATGACCAAGTACGGAAAGAAGTGTTAGGCGAGTGCCATCGTTCCAAGTTCTCCATACATCCGGGTAGTACCAAAATGTATAGAGACATGAATTGGCAGTATTGGTGGAAGGGAATGAAGAAGGATGTGGCTAGATATTTTTCAAAATGTGTGGTGTGTCAGCAAGTGAAGATTGAGCATCAAAAACTGGAGGATTATTACAGTCCTTGCCTATTCCCGAGTGGAAGTGGGATCACATCACCATGGACTTCGTATCTGGCTTTCCACGGACTTCACGAGGGCATAATGTCGTATGGGTCATTGTTGATAGACTCACCAAGTCCACTCACTTCTTGAGTATGAAGACCACCGACACGTTAGAGACCCTGAGCAAGCTTTATATTTGCGAGATAGTGAGATTGCATGGAGTTCCGCTATCCATTGTGTCGGATCGTGATTCTCGTTTTGTAGCACAATTTTGGCAAAGTCTTCAAAGAGCTATGGGGACAGAGTTGCATTTCAGCACAACCTTTCATCCCCAAACGGATTGCCAATCCGAGAGGGTGATCTAGATTCTAGAAGACATGTTACATGCTTGTGTGTTGGACTTCAAGGGAGGTTGGAGCGATCATTTGCCGTTGGTGGAATTTGCATACAACAATAGCTATCAGGCAAGTATTGGGATGGCACCGTATGAGGCGTTATATGGAAGACCATGTAGGTCCCCAACTTGTTGGTTGGAAGCTGGCGAGAGTAGCTTGTTTGGGCTGGAAATTGTTCGAGAAACTACAGAGAAAATTCAATTCATCCGGGAGAGATTACGCACGACACAAAGTCGACAGAAAAGCTATGCGGATCAAAGACGAAGACCCTTGGAATTCAAAGTGGAAGACTACGTGTTCCTCAAAGTGTCGCCCAAGAAAGGAGTATTTAGATTCGGCAAGAAGGGAAGTTAGCGCCAAGATATATCGGGCCATTTGAAGTGATCAAAGTGTGGGCAAAGCGCGTATCATTGCGGTTACCAGCTCAGTTGTCTGGGTGCATGACGTGTTCCACGTGTCGATGTTGAGAAAGTGTCAATCAATGCAATTCCGGTCGTAGACTTGGAAGATATTGAAATTCAAGATAGAGCACCTATGAAGAACAACCGATAAAGATTCTGGACGCCAAAGAGAAGGTGCTCCTACAACAAAAGTCATCCGACTAGTGAAGGTTTTGTGGCAACACCATGAAATGGAAGAAGCACTTGGGAATCAGAGCTAAAAATGCAAGAGAAGTACCCGCACTTATTCGTTACTTGAGGAAAGTTTCGTCTTCGAAACTTTCTTTAAGGAGGGTGGATTGTAAACCCCCACATGTCTAAACTATCAACAATCGTCCAATTAGCTTCGTTTTGTATTTAACGTCTCCATTTACATCCTAAATCAAAATATAAGAATAATAAGTATATTTAGAGCTCCAAATAAGTATAAGGCCAAATATTAAAAAGAAAAAATATGACATTTTGCATTGTCATCAATTAGCTAACTTAGAGGAATTGAAGAAAAATATTGATGGATATACTAGTTCTATACATCATGTTGTTATAAAATGATTCTAAGAGACAGATGATAATTTAGTTTTAGTTAATGAATGATGCTAGACATGGATCTGTTAATGCAAGTCATACTATCTATACTGGAGATGA
>CAUOFW020007047.1:0-22215 GCA_963454935.2 Ilex paraguariensis | reverse complement strand
AAAAATACACAAGAATAGCAGAATAGGCATACGTACACATAGCTAGATGAAGAAACATGTCCAGAATTAACACAAGACAACAGACATATATCACAGCTAGTACCACTAAACAAGGAGATACATTGCACAATTGTATTGAAACAAGTTTAGGCGCCTACATACCGTACTGATTGGGTGGGTACTATTGATTTACTCCAGCAGAAGCCCATCCTCTCCCTATTTGAAGTGAATGGGTACAAAAAGAAGTTCCAAAACTACAAATGTTTTTACATAGAAGCAAGAAATACAAACTTTCATTGCCAAGAAAGGCGACAGGTCCCTTCGTGCACTGTCAAACCATACATTTTGAACATCCATCTAATTGATGCACTGTAGAATCAACACAAGCATCGATATACAAAGTACAGAATATCCAGTGAAGTTAACAATACCATTCTAATATTTAATATTTCAGATCTGTCTAATTTGAATTATCTAAAAATTCATCTCACCAAAATATAAAGCTACCCCTTCACATGATGTTCAAGATAGTGAGTTTAAATTCTAAACATCAAACCACAATAAACTCTTTTACTCAGGTGTGAGAGTTGGGCATATAGACATAGGCAGATACAATATATCAAAGATAAATCTATTTAATATTTAAGCCAGTTCTACACCTAGCTTCCTGAAAGCCCCTTTTCTATTAAGATACCTACACGAATCCTTCAACGACAATTACCAGCAAGGGAAGAAAACAACAAAGACAGTTGTTGCAAGAAAAGGTTTCAGATAGATAGATGTAGAACAACACGACGTTTGTTCATGCTCCATACAAGATAAGGGGTGAAAAATCAGTTACTAACAAGAAGAAAACGCCACTACTTGTTCAACCAAGCAACATAACGAGGCAAAAAAGAAGGGGTGAAATGCCAGAAGCAACCTTGAAGCCACCATGCTTCAAACTCATTTTGCTAGTATAATGTCATTGAGATAGAAATAGCATCCAACTGAAGAGATTATAAATAATATCCAATCCTATAAATAATTTCTCAAGAAAAACTGAATCATCCAGAATAAGGGTAAAATTATGGCCACCACCAAAAATAAAAATTTTAAAGCATTTAATAGCCCGAGTTAAAGAACAAAAATGGAACTTAAGAGACATGCTAAAAAAAGAAGCGGTGAAAACATAAGCTTCACAGTATGAAGGAAGCACTGAAGTATTCTTAAGAAGAAAATGAATAAGCAAATACCTTCTATGGACTTGGACTTATCCAAATGACAAAATACACAGATATAAAATGCGACTTTCTTGTCCTAAAAGCATTCACTATTAACAAATTCCTAGCAGATAAATACACATATAAATAATCCTGAAATACTACAACTAGAAATAATCAGACAGATCATGATCCAATACAGAAGCTGTCTTTCTTTTATCTCCATCAACAATAGGCCATCAACTTTTCTCCACAATCAGTTCAATTATCAGAAAATGAGATTCAGAACCATACCAGAACAACACTGATGGAACACAAACACTAAAGAGTTCCATGTTGGTGTCACATATAGTCCAAGTCCAATACACACCAACTCCTACAATATATTTCCCAATAGCAATATCAGTAATTAGATATACAATTAACAAGCACATCTGACACCAAAGCATGCTGCAATCCGAAGAAATTCCCTGAGCATTCAACAAAGAATGACTGTAGTACTAAGTTTCAAATATAGCCTCAACATTATAGAATCTCTTATACAGCCTTAATTACCTCAGCGGAAAGCTCACGTGTAACCTGCCTCATAAAACCAAAGTTCAAAATATCCGACAAATCGATAGATAGTTCAAGGCACATCTCAGGGATCAATAACTTAGCACTATTTATTCAAACTTGAAACTAAATTTCACGTCTAACCAATCCTTAACTGTAATATCCACCATCCATCCCCGTTGACATATAAGAGAAAACCAAAAGCAGACAAAACAAATCGATAAAGGTGACAAGTCAAATTATCCTGCAAAGGGAGTCTACATAAAAAGAACAACTTCATCCATCATGGACATAGGTATATATATTCTAGTGCACAATACCATGCTATCCACATTCTACTTTGCAGTGAAAAAGAAACACGGTATCAGTTTAGGGATTAATGAGTTCTCCCCCTAAAGAACTAAAAACAACAGCAACCCACTGCCTCCATTCCAATTCCGATGGTTTTCATAACTTCAAAATATAGTACATTCATGCTCAACTCAACCGACCAAACTGTGCATGCACACAGGGTCAGGACAATAGATATCTACAATCCTCTGGATTCACAAGCAGAGTACAGGGAAGAAATACAGGTGACAACAATATGCACAAAACCAAATCGATTGGAAAAGGACCAAATAATCACTTTATTAATAGAGGCCACAAGCAATAATCTCTTGAAATTTAACAAAGCTACTTCAGTTGCATAAAATAATCACAATGCAAAATCATGTGAAAAAAAATGTCGAAGCAGGACATTATGAAATTATTCATTCTTGAAGCAGAGAGCTAGGGAATAAACACTACAAACAAATCAAAATAACATAGTATTTTCAAACAAGCTGCTACAGACAGAAAGACTTCATTTTTTAAACTTCAAATCAATGAAAAACACAGCAATAGATTCTACTTCAAACATCCCAATCTATGTAAAAAGAAAACTATAAATATTCTTATAGGACGCATCGGCGAACCAAATAACTACAAATATACAGACAAGGAACTATAAATGGAAATTTTTGATGCACCAAAAGGAGGGGGCTAGGGTCAAAGTTACACAAATATGTATTTTAGATTAGAGTAAGACATTTAATTTGATTAATAGAGCCCACCAACAACATATTCAGCATTGCTACGAGATATAGCATGGGAAGGCCGTGCAATTTTAAAACAGGGTAGCCACACAACCAGACTGTAAATTATGAATATGCTTTGATATGATTTATGAAAACAACGAAAAGAGCGCACAGCATTGTTGAGTATGACACAAAACCAATACAACAGTTCTCAATGGAAGTATGTGCTAGAGGGATATATAACCAAAAAACAATACTCATTATTTATTAGAAATAAATTGAGTTAATATCTGGACGGGAAATATTGAAATGCACAAAACAGAGTATCACAATGGCAAGTTAGCATCAAATCTTCAACCTGGAACCAATAACTGATGACAATCCAAGCAACATGAGGCTTATAGACCCCTTTGTTCCCAAAAAAATTACACAGATATAGAAAAATTCTGACAGCCACTCAGGAATTAACATCAATTTCAAATGTGAAAGGGCTAAATAACAAAATGCAGTTTCACTGAGAAAAGAGTCAGAGCAGTCGGAGTGTTCACAACATGTACAACTTCTGCTAAATGCTACTGAGAAAGGTTTTTGCAGGGGGGATTCAATACATCCTTCTTGAAATTACGTCCAGTCTTGCTTTACCAGTAGACAAGTATATACGCAAAGAAGGATTCTAGCAGTGCATATCTAAAATATATCTTATCTTTCTATTTTCTTCCACAAGTAACAGACCAAACTTGGAGAAATGCAACTAAACAGTTAACCAAGAGGCAAATTGCAAGACTATACAACCACCAAACATACCTCGCTGATTACTTCAAAGACCAACTTTTTTGCAGCTTCAATCTGATCACTGGAGCCATCAATCTGTACTGTCCTCTCCAATGATGTATCACCAGGGGGCAAGTGTAAAGGAATCACCTGAAAAAATGGAACAGGAAATGAGGTGACAACTGCAGAAAAACTAAGGTAAAACCCACATGGCACTATACAACTGCAACGATAAAAAAATAAATGCTAAATTTTCCAAAATTTACCTGAAGAATCTGAATCAACTATGAAGTGAATCAAGGAAGAAAAAGAGTTGTTAATGTACCTGAATACGAGCTCCTGTTGTCGCTTGCATATTTTTTATGGTCTCACCTCCTTTACCAATAACAAGACCAACCTGAAAATGGATAGTTCGTTACACAAAGACTATATAGACAGCTCCACAGTAGATACCCAAACCAACTTCAACGGAACTTTACCTTATTGTTCGGAACTTTCATTGAAAATTGTTCTCCACCTGCTTGCTGTCCAACTAACCTTCGAGAAGCTGTGCCAGGACCTCCTGATTCAGCCTGTCTCTCAAACAAAACATTAATTAGAAAAAGAACAGTTGATCCCATCATATTGTTATTGCACATAGCTGGATCAAAAGCATATGTCAAAAGAGTGTAGATTTTCAGTCATCAACGTCAGCAGTGGAAGGCTGATGTACAAAATCTCACATGGTAAAATCCGGCTTATAATAAAGAGAGCAAAAAAAACAAAACAGTGTACTTTTTTAATGACACGCAAATAAAAGTCACTACCTCAGCGAGAACATCTTTTATTAACTGCTCAGCCTTGGCTATTTGCTCCGGATCACCCATGAGCTCAACTCCTCTAGTAGGAGCATTTCTGTCCGCATCCATATCTCTGGTGACCTGTATCTTTGCTCCAGATTGAAGCTGAAGATACTTGATAGTCTCACCTGCTTTACCAATAACCACTCCGACTCTCTCATTTGGTATCTCAATCTTTTTGCTCCTACCCGCATAACCATATGAACCTGACATCAAAGGAGACACATTCGAATACAGAGGCTTCTGCCCAAAATCTGCATTCAACCAGAGTCCAAATGGATGAAAATTAGGATAAATCCACATTCAAAAACCGTATGCACATCGTAAATCACACTCAAACTAAATCAAATAAATTCATAATCAAAACAACTAAAGAGCACAAAAAATGCATGCCATGATCATAATTCAATCCAAACGAAAAATATTGCAATAACAGGCAACGCCCTAAACAAAGACGGACCAAGCAATATAAACAGGGATTTAAATCATTAAACCCTGGTATATCAACCAAAAGCCTAACTGCAGACATGACCACTGAAAACATGAAACACATGATATGCAGAGAAAGATGAATCAATTGTTGAAACATCAAAATAAATTAACTAAAATTTTGAGTGTATTACAAAAATAAAAAGATAATAATGTAGTTCGATATATATGACCATTCATACACACACAAAGCCTAAAGCTTATACACGTACATGCATAAGCACACACATACAAGAAAGAAAATTCACGCACATTTGTGTGTCTTAACCACTATTTATGATAGAGAGAACAAAATCAATCCAAACCATCAAAAAGAACAAATACAACTGTAGAGAGTTCTAACAATTCAAATCCACGCTGAAACCCTGAACTATCATTTACTCACATACATCCATACAAATATATACATAAACAGTTCCATCCATCTAGATCTCTAGCTATAGAGATGTGTATCGGTATAGAGGGAGAGATATAGAATATCAATAAATAGTAACTTAGAGAGTGTGAAAACATATCAATCAAGAGAGAGAGGGGACGAACCAGTGGGACCAGAGCTAAAACCCTTGTTATCCATGGAATCGAAGCCACTTCCACCATTTTCAACCCTAGGGCGCTTAACTTCGGCGTTGCTGAAGAGGCGAGCAGCGATCTCCTGCGCCTTCTGCTTCGCCAGCTGGATCTCATCGACCGGCGGAGGCACGGTGTTGTACGATGGAGGAGCATCAGGTGGGGACTGAGACGAGATCGGAGCAGAGAATCCGGTGGGTCTTCGACCTCCGGACGAAGCCGGAGACGGCGTCGTTTGGTCTTCGTACTTTCTCTTGTTGGTTGCTGAGTCCCCACCGGAAGCGTACTGTACCTCTTCGGCCATTGTTATCTCTCTAATGTGTGTGGTTCTTGCTTCGAGAGCAGGAGGGGCTGTAAAAACCCTAGATAAAGAGAAGGTGAGGATTGGGTACTGTGGGGTTGGGGTATTTATCGAGCGCACACGGGCCAATGGGGACCCGTCGGGCCGGCCCATAAAAGATTCTTTGTGTACGGTAAGCATGTCTATTGTTGTTTCGAAACTGTTTTTGTAGTAAACTAATAAATTTTAATGAGATAAAAAATCATGAATTGTTTATTCGCTTGTTTATATAATCAAACCTTTGAAAAAAGTCTCTGAAAAGACCCAAAAATCCCAACAGATTTTTGAAATCACTTTCAATGGCGGGCTGAGTTATATGCATTAGATTAGAATTCATACCACCCAACTAAAAATTAAGAGAATCATGAGGTTTGTAGAGAATAATATTCAAAATAAAATTTACATTTTCTTTGTGTTGACCCGTTATATAAATTTATGAATATTTGACAATAGAAGATCTATCATTACTCGAAATAATGACCTATTATAGAAGTTTTCTAAAATACCTGATTCGATAATATTTGACAGTATAAGGTCTATCATTGCTCGAAGTAACGACCTATTATAAAAGTCTTTTAAAGTGTTTGATTCGACAATAAATAGACACTTTTACCAACCTATTATAAAAGTTTTCTAAAGTGTCTGATTCGGCAATAAATAGACACCTGTACCAAACGAATATTGGACAGTAAAAAATCTATCATTGCTCGAAGTAACGACAATTCCAATAAATGTAATTTTGGATGTGCTAAATTTTGATTCTCTTCCCTTATGAGAAAGAAAAAGTAAAATTAAAACTTGTTTTAGAAGAAATAACTTTTCATTATGTGAGAGTTATAATAAGAAAATTGCAAAAAGTACAAAAATTATAATGTTAGATAGAATTTATATTCAATTCAATGATTGCATTGAATTAAGTACTCAAATTAAGTCGTCAAAATATGTTCAAATAATATTTTTGTCAATTATTAGAGGGACAAGATGCGAAGTAAGACTATCAAGTATCTTGTGTTTTCAATACACAGCTTCAAGAAATAGTTTCAACAATCTGTTAGCTTTCTTTTTAAAGTTAAAACGGCACTTTGAGAATAAAAGAGTTTGTATCATGTTAATGAAAGCATGTCAAGCCTTGCCCATATTTTTTTCTACCGATAAACGGCACCATTCGAGTTCAGTATTTCAATTGAGAGGACAAAAAGTGTGATTGATAGAATAAGGTGATTGAACAAGTTGATTGAGTTAAAGTACAAGTAAGTAGGATTTTCAAGTTGAATTTTTTGAACAAGAATGGGACAAATTGGGTAGACTTCATTGACAATCCCAAATCAGAATCCTAGAGTACAGGAGGTTTAAGTTGATAGTTAAGGTAGAGGAATTGTTTGATTTCCAATGCAACAGTCATAGTCCCACAACTTGATTGAATCTAAAGCAGTCACTGGTTTAAATTTCAGTCGTGAGCAGAACTCAAACCTACATTATTAGATCAACTATATCCAACTTTTCCATTACTCAGATCGTGATACTTACTTAACCTGTTCTCTTTTTTGGATACATCATGGGCAGATCTTGACGACCAACAAACTGCGCACAACGGGTCTACAAAAGTGAAAAGAATTCTAGAAATTTTTTTCGATTTTAGAATTGAAATTTTGTAGGGTCTTGACGGCCCAGCAGCAGCAGAACCGAGAGAGAGAGAGGTCAACAAGTTAGAACAGCTACAAACTCGCTTTTGCGAGGAAGTTGACCAATTGCTTCAAAGGAACGAAATTCAAGTTTACGACCCAGAAAAAAAAAAGTTTAAGATATTTA
Organism: Ilex paraguariensis; assembly: GCA_963454935.2. NCBI lineage: Eukaryota > Viridiplantae > Streptophyta > Magnoliopsida > Aquifoliales > Aquifoliaceae > Ilex > Ilex paraguariensis. The sequence goes on along the minus strand of CAUOFW020007047.1, from coordinate 14,585 downwards.
TACCACAGGTGTTCCCAATTTCAAATGACTAGCTACATATTAAATAAAAACATTTTGAGCTGTTCTTTATTAAATCCAAAGTCTAACGAAAACCATAAACATCTCCAGGTGACACCACAAGTAGATAAAATACAAGAACATACAATGGTTCATGCAAGCCACAGTTTTGAGAAATCTCTTCCTCCGCATGGTGTGTAGGCAAGAGAAGCTACCACGGTTCGACTTTATTCCTACTCGGCATGCAGCCGAAAGCTGACCAGAAGCAAATTGAAGATCCTCATTTGGTCCACCAGAGAAGGAAATCCTTGCGCCTGTTGATCTTCTTCTGCAGCTGGAGCAGTCCATAAAGTAGGGCCTCAGCTGTGGGAGGGCAACCTGGAACATATATATCAACGGGAACGATCCTGTCACAACCCCGAACCACCGAATATGAATAATGATAGTATCCACCACCATTTGCACAGCTTCCCATAGAGATGACCCACCTGGGCTCAGGCATTTGATCATAGACCCTGCAAGAAAATTTAAGTATAACAGGTCATTATTGCATTCATATTCCATTTAGTTGTAGAATTGAAATGAGACACAAGACTTATTTAAGAACCACTCCAACATAAGCCAGTAACGAGATTATGGACTCCTTCCCATTCTGTTTTTGTATTTTATCAGCACTACAAGGTAATAACAAAACAAACACCAAATAAAGAACCCATTATTCAGAAGATTATGATGCTGACGCTGGATATAGCACATATGATTGCTCTTACAATTGCATAGTCGCACATTGGGGGTCGACTATAGTTGTCATGTCTGTCGTAGCCTGGCCAAGAACTCCACATCCCAATGGCAGTACAGTTCAATATGAAATAAAGAAAGATCAGTGTATATAACTGTTAGTAAGGTCGGTCGATAACTGTTAGTAAATTAACCATTTCAGGTGTGGCCAACAGAAAGACCCATTTTCGAAAAGTTCTACACAGGAAAAAAGACTCCTGCTAGAGGAACGTTCTATAAAAGAGCGGCTTCTTCATTGCATTCTCCGCTTTGTCATTTTTCTTCCTTTTGTTGATTCATAACTTTGTCCCTCTATGTTTCAAAATACGCTAGTTGGGTCTTCAGAAGATAATTCTTGGTCACACTTTTCTAACAACATTTTGACACTTGCAAACTTCACACTATCACAAACCAAAACAGGCAGCCATCTTGGAAAATCAGACCTGCCTTTTTTAGTTCAATTGGGACTTCATATTTTTGTGCACTAACTTCAAGGGGAGCTTTAAGGATATAAATCAACTAAACAACCCAATTTTTTTGGGCAATCATTGAAGTGCTGTACACACTTATTGAAAGAAAGAATTGAAATTTCATATGTATGATTGTCTCAAGATACCAATTCCTTGGAATCTATCAAATAATTTTTCAACTCAGCTCTTACAGTATGGTTATCAGGCAGCCCCATAGATATTAGCACAATGTAACAGAATATATCTAGTTAATGGATGTAGGCTTTTAGGATCAAATATTGGTAACCACCGTTCCTTTCTAGTACAAACACATGACATGGTTTGGCCAATACTTTCTACAAACGTCAAACAAAGCACAAAAGGCAAAACCCCGTTATAACTAAATACTTATACATCAAGAGACCTACATACATAAGGAATTACTAAAATAAAAGAAGAGTCAGGAAGTCCATTATACAGTAATCTCATAAAAAATGGATACACAACCTCGAAGAAATCCAAAGAGTATGAAACAAAACTAAGATAAAGGAAACCAGACAACTCTTAGGGTGTGTTTGGATTGCGGGTTAAAGGAGAATAACACCAGTAGGATAGGAGAAAAAAACATGTAGAGCCCATTTATCTCGGGTTTGGTAAGCAAAAAAGTGCACCGGAAGTCCCACTAGGGTTTATCTTGACCCGGGTTGAAAAGTCAACTTTAACCTGCCTATGTGGGTTAAATGAAATCCAGGGAAGGCTTGGCATAATTTATAAGCCATTGGGATATGGGAATAAAATGACAAAATTACCAAAACTCTCCCATCATGTTGTCACTGTAATTTCATGTAAAACCCTACCCTTCAGTGACCTCTGACCAAAAACTACAAGAAGGAGAGAGAGATGATGAACCCCAAAATTGACAAGCTTGTGAGAAGGACGACTATGGTGGCCACTGTTATTGCATCTTATTTCCTTCTCACTATGGACGCCTATGTTTTTCATTATTTGAGGTTTTTGATGTTGGGGTTGAGGGGGTTATTGCTATGCTAGCAATGATTATTTTCAGATCCTACAACCCAAGTCGCAGTACATTACGGACAAGAGGTTAATGTTTGATTTTTTTTTTGGACACTAAAATATTTCCATTTCAAATGCAATTGATGCAGTGGTGTTGGACAGTTGGAATGGATTTGCTAAGGGGCATATTAATCAAAAGATATCATAATAATACTTCTTCCATCACCTTTGTCCATGGGCCCCATAGAAGTGAAAGTGTGCTTACAAAACATTGGTAAGGATAGGATTGACCTATATATCCAAGCCGGATGACTAGTTGAGTGGGTTTGGCTTGGATTGGATAGAATATTTTGTTTATATCCTATCCAATCCACCCCAACGATCCAAACACACCCTTATAGTCTTAATGCTATAAGTTTGGATTGCCTCTTATTAAACCTTTTTTATAAGAAGTATTTTTTCACTAGATGAATAGAATTCTATATTGTCCGAGCATTGAATCCTTTAAACCATTATCACCAACACTCTCCCCCAAGTTGTTAGATGTATATTTTATTAGGTGCCCGTCTTGCTAATAGTAAATCTCAACTCAACATTACCACACATTTCACTGCTCTCTGGCACCTAATAAAATTAAGTGCACAAGTTCATTCTGAGTTATATGCTAAGAATAAACTAATATAGAGCAGAGCAGCATAATTTCTTTGAAATCTAAACACAATGACTAAATGACTTTCAAACTGGGAAAGAAGATGCAATGCCAATATCTTCCACTGAAAAAGATCCTCATCAATTGAAAAAAAAAAGATAGAAACACATCATCCCTGATAATGTTACTCAAAAATTCTGAAGGACAACTATAAAGCAAAAAAAAAATAATAAAAACAAGAACCAAGACAGCAGTCTTCAAAAAAAATTGTGCTTGATGAATTAACTGCAATAGTCCCCATGATTCTACAACCCTATTCCGCTCAAGTGGGAATGAAAGCTAATAAACACGTACTCAAAATTTTATTTTACATTTTTATCACTTTTTTAACCCGAATTCTTCGCTAGCAACATGAATGAATCGTTCAAGCGAGATATCAACAAAAACTGGCATTAGTTTATTGGTAATACGAACGCAATAGGTTTTTTTTTTTTTTTGACACTGTTCTATGTATATTAAAAACGATAGGAGAATTTCAATGTGATATGCAATATGACATGGAAAAACAAATGAAGATACAAACCATACATAAGACACCATAGTCTTACATGTCCTTGTTTAATTTCTCAGTTCAACAAAGCTTAGTTTTTTTTTTTTTTTTCCATTTTCCCATTTCCATAAACCAAAGGATAACAGCAAAGGAAAACTGCAAAAAGTTCTTTCCTATCACTTTCTCCTACTCTATGAGCAACCAAATAGAGGTCAACAAAATCTTAGAACCAATCCCCCATCCAAGAACCTAAAAAAGAAAAATGCAAACAATTACAAAGCCCTAAAATACCAACCAAAGGAGAAAGAAAATTAGAAAAAAAAAAAGAGTAAAACAAATCCATAAACTACACATTACAAAGAAATATAGCCGTAAGGAGTGGGGAAAAAACGAGAGGATGAAGAAACGTACTTGCGAAGGGCAGGGGCCATCTTGTTGGTGAGAGTGCCAGCAACAATCATACAATCGGACTGTCTAGGGCTAGGCCTGAAAATGATCCCGAACCTGTCCAAATCGTACCTGGCCGCGCCGGTGTGCATCATCTCGACAGCGCAACAGGCGAGCCCGAAGGTCATGGGCCAGATGGACCCTCGGCGTGCCCAATTCATCAGATCGTCCACCTTCGAGATCACATACTCGGCGGCCTTCGGTAGTCCCGTCGGCGAAGACGTCGCCGGTGGTAGTGGCCGGGAATACGAGGACGGTGAAGATGGTTGTTGAGAGTGAGATGAGAGGGTGGTGTGAATTGTCGCCGCCCGTTGAGACGACGCCATTAGGGCAATTCGTTGGGCGTTTCGAGCCAGCAGAGCCATCAGGATCGCTGGAGAGAGAGAGAGGTCAGGGTGATGGGGTGCTGGATTTTCAGATTTGAGGAGGGAGGAGAAGTCGACGTGGATGTTCTCCGTTCATTTGGTTTCATCGGGGGAGCTTAATGTTAACCACTTCTATTTGTAACTAATTTACTACATATTTGTAAGGATAGAAATTGCCACGGATCTCATCCCTCCACTTGAAGGATTTCGGTTGATCTGACGGTACCAAACTCCAGTAATCTTTACCTCTCTTCGCCAATAGGACCCTTTCCTACCCTTTTCTAAGGCAATCCCATATCGGAAGAGAGTCGTCTTCCCCCTACCATATAAGTGAACATTTCCTATGGAGGAGGTACCCACTAGCGAAGGGGTAGAAATCGCTATGGAGGAAATCTCACATCGGAAGAGAGTCGTCTTCCCCCTGCCATATAAGTGAACACTTCCTATGGAGGAGGTACCCACTAGCGAAGGGGTAGAAATTGCTATGGATCTCATCCCTCCACTTGAAGGATTCTATATAAGTGAACACTTCCTATGGAGGAGGTACCCACTAGCGAAGGGGTAGAAATTGTTATGGATCTCATCCCTCCACTTGAAGGATTCCGGCTGACCTGGCGGCACCGAGCCCCAGTAGCCTTTACCTCTCTTCGCCAATAGGACCCTTTCCTAAGGCAATCGAAGGGGTAGAAATTGCTACGGATCTCATCCCTCAATTTGAAGGATTCCGGCTGACCTGGCGGCACCGAGCCTTGCCATATAAGTGAACACTTCCTATGGAGGAGCTACCCACTAGCGAAGGGGTAGAAATTGCTATGGATCTCATCCCTTCACTTGAAGGATTCCGGCTGACCTGGTGGCACCGAGCCCCAGTAGCCTTTACCTCTCTTCGCCAATAGGACCCTTTCCTAAGGCAATCGAAGGGGTAGAAATTGCTACGGATCTCATCCCTCCACTTGAAGGATTCCGGCTGACCTGGCGGCACCGAGCCTTGCCATATAAGTGAACACTTCCTATGGAGGAGCTACCCACTAGCGAAGGGGTAGAAATTGCTATGGATCTCATCCCTCCACTTGAAGGATTCCGGCTGACCTGGCGGCACCAAGCCCCAGTAGCCTTTACCTCTCTTCGCCAATAGGACTTTTTCCTAAGGCAATCGAAGGGGTAGAAATTGCTACGGATCTCATCCCTCAATTTGAAGGATTCCGACTGACCTGGTGGCACCGAGCCCTAGTAGCCTTTACCTCTCTTCGCCAATAGGACCCTTTCCTAAGGCAATCGAAAGGGTAGAAATTGCTACGGATCTCATCCCTGCACTTGAAGGATTCCGGCTGACCTGGCGGCACCGAGCCCTAGTAGCCTTTACCTCTCTTCGCCAATAGGACTCTTTCCTAAGGCAATCCCACATCGGAAGAGAGTCACACTTCCTATGGAGGAGGTACCCACTAGCGACCTAAGCAGGTCCTATTGGCGAAGAGAGGTAAAGGCTACTGGGGCTCGGTGCCGCCAGGTCAGCTGGAATCCTTCAAGTGGAGATATAAGATCCGTAGCGATTTCTACCCCTTACACTAATAATTCATAATCATTGGATTAAGCATTACTTAGCATTTAATAAAACCCGACACCAATCTAATAATTATAATGGATTAATTATCCTAGAATGGGATAGTCAAGTGGGGGTAACGGTCCAACGTCTTACCGTGAAGTTTGAAGTTCGATTCTTAAAGCTCATATCGAGGTTTAGTGGTTGATTATTATACTAACCTAATTAAGTTTATTTTTAAAAAGAGTAACGAAAGTGATTAGAAGTCTCATGTAGGGGTGTTTACCCTATTCTACGGATAGAGAATATGTTTTTTTGTCTTCCTACCCGATATTTTGCGGAATAATTTTTTCTTAACTTACCCTACCCAATCAAGTGTGATATTTGTCAGGTAAACACTTTTGAAACTATTAATTTTTAAATCATTTTAACAATTTAATTAAATAACGTGCACCAATTTAACAACACTAAAATCTAAAATAACTAAAACAACAATTATAATAAAAACACAAGAAAGTATGGATATCAATTTATCATAATTGTTATACAAACACAATATCAATTATTTTAATTATTACATAATTAGCCTACCCTACCCGATCTGACACTTAAGCTTTGAAGCTCAAGCCCCACTGGCATTGCAAAGCAGACCAAAGGCTCTCAAGAAAATAAGCTTTTAAACAATAAACAAACAAAACTTACATCCAAAATAAAGTAGTCTCTGCAACTTCAAGTAAACATACATCAAATCCCAAAAAAGTGAAAAATGACAACAAAGAATCAAACCATACCAGATCATGCAAAGAAAGAGAAAGAGAGAGAGAGAGAGAGTACCTGAGAATGAGACTGAACAATGAAGGAAGAATGGAGATGAAGGAGTAATGGAGTGAAGTGTGATTGTGTGAGACGCTCGAACAGGACTTAGTAGACGATTAGGGTTATTATTTTATGTATATATATATAAATTAATTAATTAATTATTGCGGGTAAGGTAGGGTAAGGTAGAAATGCAGAAATTGATAGCTATTCCGCATTCCTACCCGATTCTTGTGGCTAGTTGTTCAATAGGGTAGGGTAGGGTAGGGTCGAGTAGGGTAAGAAATTTCAGTTAATCAAAAATGTGAACACCCCTAGCCTCATGATCCCTTTAGTAAAGGCCTGTTAAAAACGCTTTCTTTTGCCTTCACCCATTTTTTTAAGAGCAAAACAAATAAAATATGATGTATCAGTTCAGTAAGTTATATTAGCAAATCAGATCCAAATAGTATTATTAACTTAATATTACCGTATGTAATACACTAATACTATTAAATCACATCACTATCACATTATTAAGGTATCAAAATTAGATTAATTTTTTAGATCTCAATAATATTCTTCGTCAAATAATATATAAGCAATTAGAGCTAAGTAGCATTGTGGAAGGCTTGGATAGGATTTTTGCTCTAGATCCGCCCAAATAGAAATTCAATTAATTTGTTTATTAATTGACATGTTAATTGATAATCTAAATATATTATATTAAGTTTTGCATATTTATGTTTAGATATATCAATGTTCGATTTAAGTGTTGTCCGATGAAAGTTATATATATGTATATTAGTAATAATTTTGTGTTGAAAATACTATGTAATATCAAAAAATAAGTATTAATTTTATAATTTTTACATTTTAAATAAAATTTTTATATAAATTTAAATTAAAATAAATAGAGAAATATAGGAGAGATAAAAGAAAGGTGTGACACCCCAAAATTCGGGTGTCTGTAATAACTCGGTTGATCACCCATCAACCCATGGAATATCCGTAGAAATCGTATAATTCGTTACCATGCCATTAGGTCTCATTTATCGAGATCTATAACTTAACGAAATTTGGGTATAAGTTTCTTTGTACGGGGAGCTCTACCCAAAACGCAACCTATGCAATCATATAACATTGACCACACCCGGGCCCATTCATCACTACTCCTTAGCATAGTATCAGATACTACTATAATCATCATCATCATTACGTACATTCATTCATAAAAGAATAAATGTCTCAAAAGAATCTCATATACATGCTTTTAAATATGAACAAATTTTTTTTTACAAAAATTACACAAGGCAAAAAATAAATATAAATAAGAGACTACGATATCAAAAGAAGAGCCACAGACCGGCTCTGTCATCAAAGCGGGTCCATGGCCTCACCTTCGGTAGATGCCTATGCAATACCTAAAAAATATTTCCATAAATGGTGAATCAACGCTCAATAGGGTAACTCCTATAGAGAATATCTCTCAATGTAAATGCATATGAAATGTCACATACAATAATCATTTCATGCAATCATTCAAATATGTCTATTATGAACAAATGTCATAAATCATGTCATGTCATGAGATGAGACTCACGAAAACAATACAAACACCGAGTCCTATCTTGAGCTCCTACAATACATGTAATGTCATGTGTATATATTCAGGCATTCCAAGCCCCGTCATTAGTGTTATGTACACTTAATGACTAATTAATTTATTTTTTTGTGTCTTTGTGGGGAGATGATTTATGGTATTACACCAATGAGATACCAACCATCAACGAATTCTTTGGACATCCCACCTGCGGCTCCGTTTTGGTCGTTACACTTTTCTGGAATTTCATCGTCGAAAAATGTATAAACCAAATAAGCAGGTCTTGCATCCGAGAGAAAATCTAGCTCTTCTTGCTATTTCGACACGTTTATCCATTTAATTTTTTGTGTGACTCAGCCGAACCTTGGTGCGACTTTTTCGAGCCCACAATCAATCATCTATGTGGTGATTGATTTTATTTCATTCACACACTCCCACCCATGTCAATGCCCATAAATGTAATGTAACTCATACATAATGACATTTCAATGTGCAATTGTCTTTGATATCATTTACAATGTTCATTACATAAAGAATATAATATAATGACATTTTCAACATGACAACATGTTTATCAATTCTATAAACATAAGCATAAGTCCACCACAATAATTATATGTTAAATAATCATTTAATATACATATTATTCTATAATCATATAACAAGTTAATAATTTCATTAAACTTAATATGTCATTTAAAACATAAAATAATGCTAATGCACAATTAACATGTTTTAAACTACTAACATTAATTTACACCAAGTTAATCATAATAGAATTTTTTAATTACAAAGTTAATTATAAATCATATATTTGACTCACTAGTCAAGACCTAACATGTGATATACACCCATAACCTACCCATTTCATATGTCATATTTTAGGTTGAAAGTCAATCTAAATAGAAAAAATCATACCTCTCGTAACGTGATCCCACGTACTGGAACTCTGAGAAAGCCCAATTTAACTTTTCAAACTTTAGACCTAAATTATCATATTTGATATTCTTTATGAGAAAAATACGATATTTGGTGTGGTTGCATAACTCTCGTTGAATAGAACAATTTTAATTCTTGGCCCGAAGCGATTAAACGGTCAAATCTTCATAGATCTGAAGAAGAAGAAAATAGGAAAATAAAGAAAAAAAAAACTCTTTTTTCCCTCTCACTCGCTCGGCAGCCGGCTGGAGGAAGAAAAAGTGGAAGACTAAAGTATAGTCTTCTACACTTATATATATAGTATAAATTTATAGTTTAGAAATTTATGTTTTTGACAATTATATTTATAATTAATTATTATTTTATCCCTTTAATTAAGATTTTTAATACTAATAATAATAAATTTTTTTTTTCCGAGTCTTACAAAAAGTGGGTAAATTAGGAAGACAGCTCCTCTGCTATAAGTAAAAAAACTGCATATTGTGCTGTTAATCAAAATCGTCCTGTTTTAATAAATTGCACCAAACAGTTATATCCGATTGCTTTTTTTTTTTTTTTTTAATATTGGAAAAAACTTGGGTTAGGATAAATGAGTGCATTTAAAAATCACTCTGATAAACCTTTACTAGTAAAATTATGAGACTTTTGACAACGCTCATTAACAAGAAAAATTGAATTTGAAAGAAATCGAGCATGACACATCATCTCGAAAACGCTCTTCCTTGTGCGGATGTTGATCCATCATTCATTGCGAGAATTTCTTTCTTCTTAACCCTTGCGAAAGTTCTGTGCCCCCAAACAGCTCAATTCATTCTTAAGAGTTGCATAGCCAAAAAACATTAACACACAAATTTTTGGCAATGCCCTGCGCTGCGTCTTGAATCGCATTCCACTGAAATTCAACAATCAAACTTGGTAAAATCACTATTCTTGTTGATATCGGAGTGTAGAATCAATAAGAATTTGCTGACGCTTCAAAGAGAAAGTTGTGCTGAATTCTTGATGTTCACCATTGCTGAAGCTGAAGTACATGGGTCTTGTTGGTCATACAGCTCCGTTTACTTAAAAAGAAATTGATGTTGAAAAGTGAAAATATAGTAGTAGAAAATAAAGTACAAAGGAGAAAATAAAAAAAAAATTATTTTCTTGAATGCGTTTGATTAGAATGAAAAATTTGCTACAGAAATTAGTGTAAGTACTTAATTATTTTTATCATATCAATCTATCACATACACTGGTGTAAGTTAAATTTTTTTTAATGCAATACTACTTAAATATAACATGGATAACACTCATTTAAAATATCTAATTCTTTTTATTTTGTTATGAGCAAAATTCCTAAGTTCTTCTCACTTCTCTTGTAGAAATGGATAACGTGTTAAGTGGGTAAAATATAAAATAAGATAAACTTTCCCACATAATTTGCAAGAAATGAAAATGACTATTTGCAAGCAGGGCGGAACCACCTTATGCCTAGTGGGGCACATACCCACCTTCAAAAATTTTTTTTTTTAAAATTACTTGTATATATTTTAATTATTTTTTTAATATATTAAATTATGTCCACCTTATTTTTTAATCAAGACCAGAAATATGCATGATATATCCATGAGTTTACTTATAATTTTAACATTTATTTTAATAATTATCATTGACATGATAAAGAATATATTTTATTGTGTAATCGAATGAATGATAAATAACCAAGTGATAATATGATTGTTGATATAAATAATAATAAAGTTAATGCAATAATTTTAACGTATAAAAAATCATTGAAGTCAATTCTAAATAGTTTTGATTAGTTTTTGTTTGGTAAAATGATATTTTTTTTGTCATTTGTATCTACTATACTTAGCAATTTTAATTTTTTAAGTTTATTGAACTTTTAAGAATTAAATAAGCTATAATTAAATATAAATGCATTATTTTATTTTTATCAATTATAAGAAAAAAAATTAAACTTGTTAAAATATACAATGTCCAGAAACAATTTTCTAGCTCTGCTCCTGTTTGCAAGGAAATTTTGATGCTATGGAGAAAAAACCTTTCTTGAGAAACCATGTTTTCAAGTTAATCAAATTCATGGAAAATAATTTTTTTTCCCTTTTCATGCACTTTCCCACCCCCCTATTCACTAAACAAACAAAAACTAGAGATTTTTGTGCTAATGTTCAAATAGTTACAAGCTTTAACTCCCACAAATCTTAAGACTCTATCAACAATGGTTGGACTCATAATAATTGGTATCAGAGCATGCATCATGTCATGAGTTCAAATAACGGGAAATGAGCGATCTATAGGCTGAATTAAAATATTTTAATATTTATGTATGGATATAATGCTAGCATGTTGAATATTAGTAAGCAAATAGAGCCGTGAAAGATACAAGATTATTGTTGGGTTAATGCCGATAGAATAGGCCGCCATAGATTGGTTACTGTACAAATTTTGGTGGGTTTGTCTTGGGAAAATATTTTTTACTGTGCAACTTATTAAAATGGGACCGGTTTGACTAACAGCACAAGGTGCTGTTTTTAGCAATAATCCCCTACAAGAATACACTCGACAATACAAAAATTGAGCATTGTGAGTGTAATATCGATATTTTAAATATTAATTTATTTTTCTGCTCCTTCTTTTTAATTACATAATTTAAAATTAAAATAAATAAATAAAAAAATAAGAGAGTGATAGGGAAAAAAAGAAGAAGAGGCGTGTATGAATTAGTAGAGTTGTTTGCTATTGGAGAGAGTGTGTTGGTTGAGTTGTTTGATATTGAAGACCCTACAGAGAAAATAATTTTTTTAGAAAAATTGATTAGTCTTGATTGTTGTTGTATTTTTATAAATTGATCACTTAACTTTTTAATTGTAATAGTAAATGCTAACAATGACACCGTGTCTAAAAACATTCTATAATACCAAAAATTGAACATTGATTGAGTAACACTTATATTTTAAATAAAAAAAAATTTAAAAATTAATTATACAATTTAAACTTAAAGAGATCAGAGAAAGGTAGGGAGAGAGAGAACAGTGTGATAAATGTGGATTGGTAAGGTTGTCCGGTGTTAGAGAGTATGTTAGTTTGGTTGATGTTTTTGAGCAAAAACATCGACCGAAAACTAATGGTGATGCAAAAACTTGGATATCTTGAATTTGATTGTACTAATGACTCTCAAATTTAACTAATATATATGATTAGTGAGTGATCGCACATGTTAAAAACTTATTTTGCTTGAGTGGTCCAATGTATCTCTATCTTGAAAAAATTGTTTCTTTTGTTTTTCTGTATTCAATGTTTAGGTCAGCTTACGGGGCACATCGACTACTTTCTTTCACAATCCAGCCAAAGACAGATTGTTTACACTTGAATTAAGGAATTTATGAAGGATTAATCTCTTATAGCTTGACTTTAAAAGATTTATCAAGTTTTGAAGTTAAAATGTCTAAGTTTACAACTAGAGGTGACAAATGGGTGGGTTGGATTGGCTATGTGTTAAATTAAATTGGGCTAAAATAAATCTAATCTATTTTTCGCTCACATAGTAAATTGGTTATAATGAGTTGAGTTTATAACGGGTTGAGTTAAATTGATTAACCTATAAAATAATTAAAATTCTTAATAGACACATTAGTACACCAAAAAACACACACACATTAGTAGTACACCAAAATACAAACATGCATACACACAAATACACCAAAATAAACATAAACTAATACATTAAAAATATACACACTAATCTATACTACTAATAAAACTACTTTAAGTGAAAAACTTTTGATTCTTTATTTTACCCTTATAAAGAATTTTAATTACTACATTATCTTTCTATAGTTAAATATCTAAATTACAATTACATTTTTATGTATTTAAATCTCCAATTACCCTCTAACATTTCTTTTACTTCTCTATTGTTTTTGTATAAATATCGATATCTATAAAAAAAATTAATCGACTATGTTACTCTTAAAAAAATATATGCATCATTATAGTTTTCAATAAAATATTTAAAAATTTCATCAATAAATCATACTTTTTTCAAATATATAGATAACATTATGATTATATATATGCATTTTTTTCCTTCTATACTACTAATAAAGAATGAAACTTTTGTCCTAGCATGAAAATTTTTTGATTCACTATTTTACTCTTATATAATTTTTTAAATACCACAATATCCTTCAATATTTGAATATCTAAATTGTCATCATATGCGTATATGTTTAAATCTCCAAATTACCCTTAACATCTATTTTATTTCTTTATTTACTATATATAAATATCAGTATCCATAAACCTTTTTAATTGACCATGTTACCTTTAAAACATATATGCATCACTATAATTTTTTAATAAAATATTCATTTTTTTTAAATTATCAATTTAATATTACTCATTTTAAATATAAAGATAATATTATCCTTACATTTGTGTATTTCTTTCATCCAAAATTTCAACAATTTAATTTTTAAGATAAAAAATAATTTTTTATGTAGTTTTTTTTTAAATAATTTTTATTAAATTAGCATAATTCTTCAATCACAGTAAATTTTTCATATTTTATTAAGAATTTATGTAAAAAAATTATATTGTATTTTTAAGTAAAACATAAATTTTAAAATTTTAATATTCTTTTAAAATATATATTATAGAGTAATATATTATATTTCAAGGTGAGTAGCACTTTTAACATCTAAAATATGCATATTTTGTCAGTTTGGTCTTCATTGTATCAATTTTATCAATTTAATTCTTAAAATATTTAGTTAATGTTTAAATCCATATACAAACAATCTGTTAAGTTTTTTTATAGAAGTGATCACGTGATACTATTTGACGGAATAACATGTGATTTATTTTCCTCAAAAAACTTAAATATTTTAGAGATAAAATTGATAAAATTTATGTACTAAGGACTAAGCTGACAAAAAGTGCAAACTTTAGAGAATCAAAGTGTTATTAGTCCTATATTTTATCTCTATTAACCTCACTAATTATAGTAAACATTGATTAGAATATTAAAATTAATTTTATTTTATTGAATGAATTATAAGTTGAAACATAATCAAATAAATTTCAAATAAATTATTTTTATTTTTTTTATGCTTAAAACAATGAATCGTTGGGAACAAACAATATTTTCAAATTCTATAATATAATACAAGCAATAAAAATATAATTTTGATAACTTGAAATGATATTTAATATAGGTACACATATAACTAATACTTTTTATTAAGATTTTGTATATGAAAATTATTCACGTGTAATGCACGTGGTGCATTACTAGTACATTAAAATACACACTAATACACAAAAAATACACACACATATACTAACACAAAAACTAAAACACATTTAATAAAAAAAATACACACATAATGGGTCGGGGTCATTGTTGGATATGAGTTGTTGTGGGTCATGGGCCAACCCATGGGTTGTGGG